>JACEFZ010003163.1:0-13224 GCA_014155875.1 Cepaea nemoralis
TGTGGCCCCCCCGGGTTCGGGGGCCTGTCTGCCCAGAGGTCTGTATGTTCCAATCTCCATCAAGATATAACAATCTGGGACTGTAAATGTCCGTTGACCACATTACATACAGGCAGTTGCCGGAGTGTGATGGCCTGTCTGCCCAGAGGTCGTATGTTCCAATCCCCATCAAGATATAACAATCTGGGACTGTAAATGTCCGTTGACCACATTACATACAGGCAGTTGCTGGGTGTGATGGCCTGTCAGCCCAGAGGTTGTATGTTCCAATCTCCATCAAGATATAACAATCTGGGACTAGCACCATATCTCCAATAATGTGTCCTCCAGCCGAGACACGGGACGGGCTCCTTTGTCTTGACACCAGAACCTGGCCTATGTGTGGATGATGAGTTACTGTTATAGTTATAGTTATATTGTAAATCAATTGTAAATATTAGTAACACTAGAGGTAACAGGAACAACTATGTTATTAATACAGTGCTATGGCAGAATACATGTGGTTTCTGAGGAAAATGCAAAGAATATCATGGACAGATAGAAAAACCAATGACCAAATACTACAGGAGACAAATGAAAATTGTAAACTGATTAGAGAAATTAGACGTAGACAGTCAAAATTTTTTGGACATGTTATGAGAAGAAATGGATTGGAGAACTTAGTGACAATTGGCTAGATCGAAGGGAACAGACCAAGAGAAAGACACCTGGATGGCTTGGCCACATGGCATGGACAAGACAGGAACACTGAGCTGGTCCACAATGCTGGTGATCGAGTGAAATGGTGAGTCATGACCGCCCACGCTTTCCGACATGGCACATGATTGATTGATTGATGGCGGAATATAATTCACAGATTAAGACAGAATTAGCATTAGCGTATTAATATTATTAGTTTAATGTTAATAAATTATTAACTAGAATTATTAATTATTAACTCAGAACTGATGGAAGACAACAAAATTGAGACTGAATAGAGAATAAGTTATAGTTTTAGTCGTTGGATCAACATCACGGCACACGGTTTAACCCATAAGTGCTCCGTTTTCCTCCTAACTCAAACATGAGTTTGGAGAAACTCAGCTCAATGCATGAACTCCGTTGCATCGGCGAGGATCCTGAAATGCTTTGAGTAGATTTTTAACTCAAAATGCTGTCTGGGCAGCGCCGTTAGGCTACTCTTTTTCGATTTCCAACTACCAAGGGATTTTTACGTGCGCAACAATACACACGGGCGTCCGATCTCACTACCCAGAGACCAGGGGAAATTACTCGAAGTCCAGGTGGATTTTTTAAATAAATCCTGGTCCCCACCGGGGCCTGAACCAGGGACCTCCAACACTCTAGGCGGACACCATACCTCGAGACCACTCAGGCCCCCCCCCCCCCCCCCCCAGAGAATAAGTTATAAAGCACATAAACAAGCCATTTGGAGTGATGATGTAATAATTTACTAATGTCATTTCAAATGTGGACAAAATTGGGTTATGAGTTTATGGCAGATGCTGGACACAGCCAAATTATCACTGCAGAATATTACAACATCACCCATTGTAGGCTGTAGCTCAAGATGGCCATGTCCAGCATGTACCGCGTGGTCTAGTGTTTGCACACCCGCTTCACTCGCCAGTGATCCGGGGTTTGTTTCCGGGTCCGGTCAAGGATATGCACTACTACTACTACTGACGAGCTCAAACGAGAGCGAAACTTGAGTCTAGTGCTTCCACATTGACGTGGACAGGCCTAAGGTTCATACCAGAATACGATCAGCATTGTCAGTAGTGGGTTGTGCTCAATATTTAAATCTCAAGTCCCGAAACAACAAAATAAATCAATTTGATTTATAACATTTTGAAAAATTGATTCTGGTACGTGCAGATTCAGTTGCCGCACTCGATTGACAATGAAAGTGCCGACTGAATGTTTGTTAATATATAATATAATAAGAACATAATGATGATCTTTCAAGAAAATAGTTCATTGTGTAAGCCTTACATTGATCGATATAACTACACTTTACTCGCGAATAATTCATTACCCCTCGGCCGAGGTCTCGGTCAAGCCACCACTCTCTAGATAACGACACGGTTTCGTGTATACTTAGCAACAACAGAAGAGCTCCATAGATACCATCGTTTCCTGTTGTGTCCCTTTCATTGCCAGCTTGACCGGCTAACTGGTTCTTACTTTAAGACAAATAGTCAGGTATTGAATGGCACTGAAATAAAAATTAGTTCAGAAAACATACTAGCAATATCAACATGTAATGCTATGACAACACTGGCAATAGAACATGCTACCTCCAAATGACGTCAGCGTCTCGCTGAATAAACAACTGTACTTCGATGCAACGAGAAATCAATGGCAAACTACTGAACGTCGTAAACTTGTCAAGAAATCACAAACAGCCGACCGAATAATGCTGGTGTTGGCTGCCACGTCCTCTAAAGGATATGCAACTAACTTTTTTTGAACTTGGACGCACGGCCAATTCAGTAAGATCACCATCATAAAGTGCCATCTCCGCAGTGAAAGATAGACTATAATAAGTCTCCAACACTGTCCTGTTACGACGGCAAAAAGGTGCAGATGACACACGATATAAGAGGATGTTGGTAAAGTGTTCCGAGATGGAGTTGACAGAAATGGCAGGAAATTACAACAGCATTAACAGCGGAGTAATTAAGGAGGAGTGGATAGACAGTACCTGAGTAATTATTACGGCACCATTAATTTGACAGTGAGAAAGCCAGCTCATATTTCACAGCCGCTTCGCCCCTGTCGCCGCCTTCACATAGGCGACTCACTATACCCAGGTAGACGTCATTGCCTCCACATAGCTCGCTATACCCAGGTAGACGTCATTGCCTCCACATAGCTCGCTATACCCAGGTAGACGTCATTGCCTCACATAGACGGCTCGCTATACCCAGGTAGACGTCATTGCCTACACATAGACGGCTCGCTATACCCAGGTAGACGTCATTGCCTACACATAGCTCGCTATACCCAGGTAGACGTCATTGCCTCCACATAGCTCGCTATACCCAGGTAGACGTCATTGCCTCCACATAGCTCGCTATACCCAGGTAGACGTCATTGCCTCCACATAGCTCGCTATACCCAGGTAGACGTCATTGCCTCCACATAGACGGCTCGCTATACCCAGGTAGACGTCATTGCCTCACATAGCTCGCTATACCCAGGTAGACGTCATTGCCTCCACATAGCTCGCTATACCCAGGTAGACGTCATTGCCTCACATAGACGGCTCGCTATACCCAGGTAGACGTCATTGCCTCACATAGCTCGCTATACCCAGGTAGACGTCATTGCCTCCACATAGCTCGCTATACCCAGGTAGACGTCATTGCCTCCACATAGCTCGCTATACCCAGGTAGACGTCATTGCCTACACATAGACGGCTCGCTATACCCAGGTAGACGTCATTGCCTCACATAGCTCGCTATACCCAGGTAGACGTCATTGCCTACACATAGACGGCTCGCTATACCCAGGTAGACGTCATTGCCTACACATAGACGGCTCGCTATACCCAGGTAGACGTCATTGCCTACACATAGACGGCTCGCTATACCCAGGTAGACGTCATTGCCTACACATAGACGGCTCGCTATACCCAGGTAGACGTCATTGCCTCACATAGCTCGCTATACCCAGGTAGACGTCATTGCCTACACATAGACGGCTCGCTATACCCAGGTAGACGTCATTGCCTACACATAGACGGCTCGCTATACCCAGGTAGACGTCATTGCCTACACATAGACGGCTCGCTATACCCAGGTAGACGTCATTGCCTACACATAGACGGCTCGCTATACCCAGGTAGACGTCATTGCCTACACATAGACGGCTCGCTATACCCAGGTAGACGTCATTGCCTCACATAGCTCGCTATACCCAGGTAGACGTCATTGCCTACACATAGACGGCTCGCTATACCCAGGTAGACGTCATTGCCTACACATAGACGGCTCGCTATACCCAGGTAGACGTCATTGCCTCACATAGCTCGCTATACCCAGGTAGACGTCATTGCCTCCACATAGCTCGCTATACCCAGGTAGACGTCATTGCCTCACATAGCTCGCTATACCCAGGTAGACGTCATTGCCTCACATAGCTCGCTATACCCAGGTAGACGTCATTGCCTCCACATAGGCTCGCTATACCCAGGTTGACGTCATTGCCTCACATAGCTCGCTATACCCAGGTAGACGTCATTGCCTCACATAGCTCGCTATACCCAGGTAGACGTCATTGCCTCACATAGCTCGCTATACCCAGGTAGACGTCATTGCCTCACATAGACGGCTCGCTATACCCAGGTAGACGTCATTGCCTCACATAGCTCGCTATACCCAGGTAGACGTCATTGCCTCCACATAGCTCGCTATACCCAGGTAGACGTCATTGCCTCACATAGCTCGCTATACCCAGGTAGACGTCATTGCCTCACATAGCTCGCTATACCCAGGTAGACGTCATTGCCTACACATAGGCTCGCTATACCCAGGTAGACGTCATTGCCTCACATAGCTCGCTATACCCAGGTAGACGTCATTGCCTCCACATAGCTCGCTATACCCAGGTAGACGTCATTGTCTCCACATAGCTCGCTATACCCAGGTAGATGTCATTGTCTCCACATAGCTCGCTATACTCAGGTAGATGTCATTGTCTCCACATAGCTCGCTATACTCAGGTAGATGTCATTGTCTCCACATAGCTCGCTATACCCAGGTAGATGTCTGTCATATGTCATATGACAGATAGAGAGAAACTGATGGGCAAGCACATCAGAGAATATAAATAGAACATTGGCAGAGATAAGCGCAATGTAGCACTATCAATAGATAAGTGCTACGTCAGAAAGTTGCGTTGGTTAACAACGCAACTGTGTTCTTAGGGACACTTCACCACCAGCCGTCATGCAGGATAGTCGCCTCACATCCACAATAGTACAGTTGCTGCATTAGAACGCTTACTCCTTCACAGATACAGATAGTCTACAGTCACACGCTCACGCACACTTACTCACGCACAGCCGCTGCGTCTGCTGAATGCCGGACGGTCGGTTCGGGTGTTCGTTCCGACTTGTGAGATCAGGTCAGTGCCTATGTCGGACGATCGTGCTGGTACATCGTTTGACTGGACATCCGGGGGCCGATAGCTCTGTGCACCACGCTCGCATTCGTTAGGGGCTGCTTCACGCAACACTGACACCAGGGCTGTGATAGTTGTAAGCACGTGGCGGGGAACATGAGTCTGCGCTAATAGCCCGAAGGCTGGCGATGGGAGAGTGTTCGTGACCGTTACACCATGTCTTGCTGGTGGCAATTAAACGTCTTCATTTATTGAGCTTCTAGATTGTTCTTGGTTGCTGATGGTCATTGTCGTCTTGCTGTGAGCTGTTGGATGTCAAGGGGCCGGCTCATCGGATTGCCGCAATTTCAGGCGACTCTTGTGGTTATCATATATCCTAGAGCCGGAACCAGGGCGGGAGTGGATTCAAACCGATACCCAACTCTACTGGCCCTGTGACAACGTCATTGCCTCCACATAGCCGACATAGGCGACTCGCTATACCCAGGTAGACGTCATCGCTTCCTGCAACCCATAGCTGAAAGAGACGTATTTTGCTAGTTGTTCGTGCCTATCCAAATATTGCCAAATTACGTCTTACACGGATATTATAAAACTACTTGTTGGTGTGTCTTCAAGTTTGCTAACTGTCATTTGTATTTTTCGATGTTCCATTTTCTATATTTTGTTTTATTGTAACAAATATGTTTGTTGCCATTTTAGATGAAAAATATTCATCTCTGAATGTAATTGTTCTTGTCTGGCCCTGGTTGTGCAAGGTGATCAGCCCTATCATGTCCGTACATGCCACTGAGGGCTGGTTGTTTCAGATGATGAACGATGATGTTTTGAAGTCTTGAGATCTCCCTCGTATGTCTTTAGCTGGGGTTGCCAAGGGTCAGACCTGTGTCGGGGGAGTTCTGGGCAGACTATGGCTATAGAACACGTTCCACAGTTATCTCACATGGTTACATCCACACATTTGTGAACATGTCCAGTTGTGAACTTGTGCTAGAGGCGGTGGTGAAGTGTGTAGTGTCCTGTTCGGTCTGGACATGGTTATTTGTTTGCGTCTGTCCAGGTGTTCGCAACCATGAACCGAAGCATGTGACTCACCTTACGTCGATCAGGTCTCAGTAGATGGCCACAGCTCTCTAGGGGGTCACCGTGGCTAAGTGGTGAAGCCGTCTGCCTCGTGCTTCGATGGTTGTGGGTTCGCTTCCGCACTCTGTCTTTTGGTTCACGAGATACATTTTTATTCTGTGACCCCTGTGTATGTGGAGGTTGGGGGGCGTCGCTGGAACTACGGAGTCTATGCTCTGTGCAAAGCTTTCGACAGACGTTAGTTGCTCAGTGGACAGAAACCGAGCCGTACGGGATAAGCCCCGGTGCAATGGAGCCAATTCTCTTGACTGTAACTCAGTGTT
This sequence comes from Cepaea nemoralis, assembly GCA_014155875.1. Taxonomy (NCBI): domain Eukaryota; kingdom Metazoa; phylum Mollusca; class Gastropoda; order Stylommatophora; family Helicidae; genus Cepaea; species Cepaea nemoralis. The sequence continues at coordinate 6,538 of JACEFZ010003163.1, forward strand.
TCCCAACGTGGGGCCCACGCCCCACAGGGGGACAATTCGATTGTTAAGGGGGGCAATTCGAAAATAGAAGAAATTGGCTGGATATAACAAAACGGGCAGACTTGAGACTGAAGTTAACTAAATTGGAACCTGACATAAAATCTCTTTGCATCAAGCATCAAGCACAAGGATCTCACTAAATTTAAATAATAAATAATTACTAATAATTAAAATAATATAGAAAAATCTTTCATTAAAATTATTGTGTACTTGAATTGCAGTTCTCCATTATCTTCTTCTTCTTCTTCTTCTCTTCTTCTTCTTCTTCTTCAGCATTCCGAGCCACTGAGGTTCTTTGCTGCAGATACAAGCCGTTTCCATTCGTCTCTCTGGTTGACCTTCTCTTGCCAGTCGCTGATTCCAAGTGCTTGTAGATCTGTATGTATATTATCTCTCCACCGTCTTCTTGGTCTACTTCGGGGTCTACAATCATTTATTTCTTGAGTGTAAGCGAGTTTTGTTTCCCTATTATCTTCCAGTCTTTCTATATGCCCCAGCCATTGCAGTCTATTAGCCTTCATGATACCAGTGATTACCGGGGACTTAAACAGATTGTTGTGTTCGTTAACTTTTTCGCGTAGGGGATGGATTTATTCATCTCTTGCGTGTAATTGGTGTGCCAGGATGTAAAACCAGGAGTTTCTACTCAAGATCTGCGCGGGTGCTACGGAGTTCGTGCATCGAGCGAAGCCATCCTTGAGTGAATTTTCAGCAGCGTGTGTGGTTCTCAGCAGTCTGTGTTTACGTTTTTTCAACATGGCGGAACAACGTGTGTTTTCCGAGCGGTCAGCAGTCAACATAACGAAGCGGCGTGGTAGCCGCGCAGGGAGAAAGAAACAAGGTAAGCGCGGTGGTTTGAGACGATTTAGACTCAAGTGTCACCGTCTAGGACTCAGGAACATCCGTATTCTATATTGGAACTGTGCCAGTGTAAAACAACGGGGATCTATTTTAGAAACCCTAGTTTACAGGAACGACATTGTAGCACTCCAGGAGACGAGACTGGGCGATCAGCTACTCCGAATTGCCGGCTTCAAATGTTTCTACAACAGACGACATCTGGGAACGGCGATTCTCGTTCGCGACAGCATGGTGGCGTCAGAGCTAGACATGTCCAGTTGGGACAGTGACGATATACAAATACAGGCGTTGAGAGTTCATTCCAGTATACCATTCGTGTTGGTTAATGTTTATGCCCGCAATGCGAGTGTGGACGCCCAGAAGTGGCAGTGCTTAAGTGGCATATTAGGCCACGAGAGAAATGTTATTTTCTGTGGTGACTTCAACGCTAAAGGGGAGGAGCTCGAGACTGCACTGGAAACCATCGACCTGGTTTGTATCAACAGTGGCTGTGTCACCAGGACAGCAAGCCGTCCAGGCGATGAGGACAGTGCTATTGATCTGGCGCTAGTTTCACCTTCACTCACTACAGTGTGTAGATGGGGTGTCCTAGGACACCATGGCAGCGACCACCACCCTTGCAGCATATTGGTGGAGAAAGGCAGAACCAGGCAGCACAAGCTAAAGGTAAAGACGTTCCAGTATGACAGTACAGGGCAAGATGTGGTGAGTAAAATAAGACGTGACAAGCGCAGAACGTTTAAGGGCAGGAAAAAAAGCTGGGAGCAGCCACCGCGGTGGAGTTTCGAGGTGGAGAAGGCTTGGGTGGATAAGCGTAGTGCTGTAAGGAGATGGCAAAATGCCAAGAAGAACAGAGCTGGTCATCCTAGTCCCTGCTTGCACTTAGAAAGAGAGATGCACACAAAGGTAAGCTATTTAAAAAAACTGGTCAAGGTGGTTAAAAGCGAAAAATGGGCAGAGGTGTGTCAAAGAGTAAGCACCGACAAGTCACTGAAATTGTTCTGGCGACTACATAAAAGCATGAGTGGTGTAGTAAAGAATAAGAGCATTTCTGACTTCCAAGGTGCTGACCTCATCTGGCAGAGGTCTGACGAGGACAAGGGCAAAGCCCTCTTTGAACGCTACCTTGAGCAGAGCAACCAGACAGACATGGGAGGCCGAAGTCTGGCCAAGGAGGTCACCTCAGACAGATGCAAGGCCCAGAACACTTCGGATGAAGACACAGTGACAGTGAAAGAAATCAAGGCTGTGCTTCGACGATCAAAAAACAGTGCTCCAGGTCCTGATGGCATAAGATACGACGACATAAATAGGTGTACCGACAATGAGCTAGAGAAACTAGCAGACATGTACAACAACAGTATAGGGAGTGCTAGCATCAAGGAGGAATGGTTACACAGCTATCTGATTCCCTTGCCGAAGCTTGACAAAGACCACACAAAAATTCAGGGATATCGAATTATAACCATGCAGAATACAATAGGCAAGCTGCTGGAGAAGGTAATTGCCAGGAAAATATCAAGCCAACTAGAGAGGCAAGGTGTTTTCCCACCTACCCTGGGTGGGTACCGTCCAAAAAGAGAAACCTGGACCAATGCAGCAGTCTTTGCCCATGATGTCTATGAAGGTTTCCACTCAGGCACTGAAACCGTTGCTGCAGCGATTGAACTTGAGGACGCATACAACAGAGTACCACTGGATTTTTAAATGTTTCAGCTTCTTGAACTAAACGTAATTCCATTCCTCCTTAGTTGGATCGCTGCAGCCCTCTTCCAACGGAAAGCAGTTTTTAGATGTGGCAGTTGGACTTCGGAACCAACAACAATATATCCTGGCCTACCACAGGGATCTCCATTATCTCCGGTACTGTTCAACGCCTACACAGTGAGAATCACCAGTGAGCAGATCACTGGACCTGGCAGGACATTGTCATATGCCGATGATGTTTTAGTGTATCGTCAGGGTAAGGATAGAGAGGAGGTTGCTGTGGAACTACAAACCGAACTCAATCGCATAAGTACTTGGTGTGATGAAGCTGGGGCAATGGTCAACCCAACAAAGGCAACAGTGACTTGGTTCTCGTTGAATAATCATATTGTCAACAATCCAACACCAAATGTAATGCTGTGTTCAGAGACGGTGGAAAGAACGCAGGCAATGAATTACCTGGGGATACGGTTTGATCGAAGCCTTGCTTATAATGTGCACATAGACCAGGTGATAACAAAGGCCAAGCGGGGTTTGGCAGCGATGCGGGTGATGGCGGCAGCAAACTGTGAGCAGCGCCATCTATGTCTTCTGTACGAAGGGCTGGTCATGTCTGTTTTGGAGTATGCAATGGCAATCCTGACTCTCAGCCATAAGCAGATAGAAAGGATGGAAAGGATACAGAATGAAGCTATGCGCATTTTATTCTTGGATGTACAAGAGATACAGCATGCAGGGCGATGCGCTACCTTCTTGATTTTCCAACCATTGAAGAGAGAATACAAGTTTGCAGGGCACGCGCCTACCTCAGAATTAACGCAAACACACAACATCCACTGCATAGTGAAATTAGGAAGGTGAAGGGCAGCAGGTTAAAAAGAGGACGGTCGTGGATGGGTCAAGCCGAAGACATTCTTCAACAGGTGTGTTCACTTGAGGACTTAGAACCTGGCGAGGAGTGGGTGCAAGTGCCAACAGACTTCTGCACATCCTTTTCAGTTTGCATCCAACTAGATAGAAAATGCTAGACAAGAAAATCCGGCTGTTGTTGAGGCTGAAGTACAAGCGTTGATTTTCGAGAATTCGCTAGACGGTGACGCGGTCATCTACACAGATGGGTCGGTCGTCCGACATGTGAGAAGCTCATGGGCCTTTACAGCTCGGGCCGGAGGGAGAATTGTGAAGGAGGACTCTGGTGCTTTCACTGAAACCACAAGTAGCCTGACCATGGAAGTCATGGCAGTAAGTAAAGCAATAACATGGCTCGAGACACAGACATTCACTAGGGCTTGTTTCCTTAGCGACTCAATGAACATGATCAAGAGGATAGAGGAGGGGTCGATCCGAAGAGAATGGTTGCTGCCTCTGAAGCGGTCTCGGCTGGCAAAGATTAGTTTCATCTTCGTGCCAGGGCATGCGGGAGTACAAGGAAATGAGCGGGCTGACAAGCTCGCAGGTGAGGCTACTGTGGAGGGCGGACGCGCCATGGACCAGGCTGACATTCTGAATGCTCTACGAGAAGTGAGACTTTTGCGAGAACCAAGTGATGACTGTGAATCTACAACAATGACCAGACTGCGAGAGCAGCAAATTAAAAGAGGGATGGCCAAACAAGAACACTACGCAGGACGCCAAAGAAGATTGATAAACCAACACAGAACTGGCGTCGTTAGCCGCTACACGCTGCGGGATTTGCTGAGGAGGGGATCCGAGCACTTATGGACTGAATGGTTCGATGTGCAACGAGGATGATCTGTCGACTAACTAACTAACTAACTAAACAGATCATAAATGTCTTTGTTGCTTCTTCTTTTCCACTCTCCACTTTGTGTATCCCTAATGGGCCCAAAGATGCGTCGTAAGACTTTGTTCTCAAAGATTTGTAGCAAGGCTTCGTCTCCTTTAGTTGTACTGAAGGTTTCAGAGCCATACAGCACAACTTGTCTAATCAGTGTTTTATATATTGTAGTTCTCCATTATATGTTTTGAAAATTTACTTACTGTGTTTGCTCAATAATGTCCTAGTGATTTCTTCCTAAAAGCTATCATTGAATCATTGAAGTATCTTTAGTGAACATTTAAATATTTGAATATTAAAAATAATGTAAGGGGTGGGGGGGGGGGGGGGGGGGGGGGGGGAAGAGGGGATAGCACAAAAAAAGTTGGGAAACACTGCTGTAACCCCTGTATTATTGTCAGTGTTATTGGTGACTTCAGGCACAAACGGTTTCAACTTGTATCCACAGATCCACGTATGAAATAATTCATATGCCTTTATTCTAGCTGTTAGTTTAACTCGTTGAATCTTAGGCAGTTATGTATTTAACCCATCCTGTCCCTGGCATTTAATTACTATTTTCAACTCCAAATGACCCAGATTGTTATATTAACATAGCATATGCATGTAACAGAGTTTCTCATTCATGTCCGATGTTGTACGTGTTCGGTTTGATGGAGCTCCAGATCTTCTTGGTAGCAGTATGTTTTTGATGAAGTCTAGACTTTCCCAGACAACAGGGATGGAGATGGTTAGCGCTAAATCCGTAAGAGTATGGATAATATCGGCGCTACTAGCGACTGAGTAGTCAGTGCACCAAACCTCATCCAACCATGACCCCATCATTACTCAACACTGGGCTATCAATGAATCCCCTATCAGTTGCTCAAACTCTTCTTCTCCGGTTTCATCTCTTTTGCTTTAATAAGCACCCCTCTGCTCCATTTTCCCAACCTCTGGGACTACATAAGAGAATGTCTGTGAGGGAGACAAAAATCCCATCCCCGTCGCCCTGGTTAAATGTTTCCCTTTTAAATCCCCGCCAATGACTCGGCAGACACACGTGACAGAAATGCCCGGTAAGACATTCAATAATGTACTCAGCAGAGTACTTACTATAGTGGGCAAACTGCGTGAACACCTTGTATCCGAAGAGGTATAAACAATGCATTATGAGGCAGCAAGGACAAAGTCCTGGGCCTGAGGACGTACATTGTGGTCAAGTGAAGCAGCACAGTTGTGCGGTAATACAGTGGGCAGTGAACTGAATTAAATTGAATTGAACTTTATATTAAAAGGGTTACAAATTGGGCATGTAGGCCAGTTTTACATTCGGCCCTTCCCAAACACTATCTTTCGTTCATCAACAGTGCATGTACATTCACATAGGAAAAAAAAAATTTTCAAATAAATGTTGTAAGTAAACAATTTATATTAGCATTTATGGGACCCCCCCCCCCCCCCCCCCCCCCCCCCCCCCCCCCCCCCCCCCCCCCCCCCCCCACCCCCACCCCCCCAACCAACATCCCCCACCCAAACCCCGACATCTCGCACCCCCCAAAAAAACACCCCCACAACATCCTCACACACAACAAAATCCCACTCACATATACCCCAACCACACAAATTTGCCCACAAACACATGCTCCACACACCCACACACACATACCCCTCCCACACACACATCCATGACCCACTCACACACACCCCCACATCACCCCTCCCCACACACATACTCCAACCCACCCACACATGCCCATCCACCAACACACCTCACAACCCCACATACATCCCCACCACACACACATCCCCCATCCAACCCCATTCTCCCACTGACACACATGTCTCTGCATAACAATCCCCAAAAAATGCCCAACCACACCCCACCTACCCAAAACCACCATACCCCTACCCACCCCACTCACACAAAGACACCAACCCAAACACACATCCCCCCACCCCACCCCACTACCCCCACACACCCCATCCAACACACATTCTCCACCCCTCCTCACCTCCCCGCCCACCATTCAACATCCCCCCCCACACACAATCTCCCCACCCACCCAACCAAAAAATATCCCGCTACAATCCCACCCCAAACCTCCCCTATACCACTTCTCCAAAATTTACACGCATCTATACCCACACAACATTCCCCCGTACAACAATTTTCCAACCCCAATTCCCCACCCCCACAACACCCGACCAACATCTCCCCCCCATACACACCTCCCCCCCCCATATACACAGCCACCCCTTCCCCCAACCCATACACACACCCCCCACACATCCAAAAACCC
>JACEFZ010003164.1:0-10434 GCA_014155875.1 Cepaea nemoralis
CACCTTCCTGTGGTGGGCTGGTTGGTACAACCATGCTGCACAAGTCACCTTCCTGTGGTGGGCTGGTTGGCAAAATCATGCTGCACAAGTCACCTTCCTGTGGTGGGCTGGTTGGCACAACCATGCTGCACAAGTCACCTTCCTGTGGTGGGCTGGTTGGCACTAGATCACAGTGCTACTAAAGATAAGGGTGTGGCATGTACATCAATGCAAGAAACAAACCACACAGGCAGCGAGATATAAGATTGTAACAGTAACATGAATGCCATATGACAACACAAGTGGCAGATAGCGGAGGTGTACATGATTGTGGCAGCAACATGATTTAACATCACCACACAAGAAGTAAATACAGAACACAAAGTGACAGAGAGACAACAACAACAACAACAACAACATGACACAAGCAAGACACAGGTATAACCAGGCCGTGGGTGTCACTGTGACAGAGAGACAACAAAACAACAACAACATGACACAAGCAAGACACAGGTATAACCAGGTCGTGGGTGTCACTGTGACAGAGAGACAACAACAACAACAACAACATGACACAAGCAAGACACAGGTATAACCAGGTCGTGGGTGTCACTGTGACAGAGAGACAACAACAACAACAACATGACACAAGCAAGACACAGGTATAAACAGGTCGTGGGTGTCACTGTGACAGAGAGACAACAACAACAACATGACACAAGCAAGACACAGGTATAACCAGGTCCGTGGGTGTCACTGTGACAGAGAGACAACAACAACAACAACAACATGACACAAGCAAGACACAGGTATAACCAGGTCGTGGGTGTCACTGTGACAGAGAGACAACAACAACAACATGACACAAGCAAGACACAGGTATAACCAGGTCGTGGGTGTCACTGTGACAGAGAGACAACAACAACAACATGACACAAGCAAGACACAGGTATAACCAGGCCGTGGGTGTCACTGTGACAGAGAGACAACAACAACAACAACATGACACAAGCAAGACACAGGTATAACCAGGCCGTGGGTATCACTGTGACAGTAGAGATAACAGCAACAACAACAACATGACACAAGCAAGACACAGGTATAACCAGGCCGTGGGTGTCACTGTGACAGAGAGACAACAAAAACAACAACATGACACAAGCAAGACACAGGTATAACCAGGCCGTGGGTGTCACTGTGACAGAGAGACAACAACAACAACAACAACATGACACAAGCAAGACACAGGTATAACCAGGTCGTGGGTGTCACTGTGACAGAGAGACAACAACACAACATACACAAGCAGACACAAGCAAGACACAGGTATAACCAGGCCGTGGGTAGTCACTGTGACAGAGAGACAACAACAACAACATGACACAAGCAAGACACAGGTATAACCAGGCCGTGGGTAGTCACTGTGACAGAGAGACAACAACAACAACAACATGACACAAGCAAGACACAGGTATAACCAGGCCGTGGGTGTCACTGTGACAGAGAGACACAACAACAACAACAACATGACACAAGCAAGACACAGGTATAACCAGGCTCGTGGTATCACAGTGACAGAGAGACAACAACAACAACAACATGACACAAGCAAGACACAGGTATAACCAGGTCGTGGGTGTCACTGTGACAGAGAGACAACAACAACAACAACATGACACAAGCAAGACACAGGTATAACCAGGTCGTGGGTGTCACTGTGACAGAGAGACAACAACACACAACAACATGACACAAGCAAGACACAGGTATAACCAGGCCGTGGGTGTCACTGTGACAGAGAGACAACAACAACAACATGACACAAGCAAGGACACAGGTATAACCAGGTCGTGGGTGTCACTGTGACAGAGAGACAACAACAACAACATGACACAAGCAAGCACAGGTATAACCAGGCCGTGGGTATCACTGTGACAGAGAGACAACAACAACAACAACATGACACAAGCAAGACACAGGTATAACCAGGTCGTGGGTATCACTGTGACAGAGAGACAACAACAACAACAACATGACACAAGCAAGACACAGGTATAACCAGGTCGTGGGTGTCACTGTGACAGAGAGACAACAACAACAACATGACACAAGCAAGACACAGGTATAACCAGGCCGTGGGTGTCACTGTGACAGAGAGACAACAACAACAACAACATGACACAAGCAAGACACAGGTATAACCAGGCCGTGGGTGTCACTGTGACAGAGAGACAACAACAACAACAACATGACACAAGCAAGACACAGGTATAACCAGGTCGTGGGTGTCACTGTGACAGAGAGACAACAACAACAACATGACACAAGCAAGACACAGGTATAACCAGGTCCGTGGGTGTCACTGTGACAGAGAGACAACAACAACAACAAACATGACACAAGCAAGACACAGGTATAACCAGGTCGTGGGTGTCACTGTGACAGAGAGACAACAACAACAACAACATGACACAAGCAAGACACAGGTATAACCAGGTCGTGGGTATCACTGTGACAGAGAGACAACAACAACAACAACATGACACAAGCAAGACACAGGTATAACCAGGCCGTGGGTGTCACTGTGACAGAGAGACAACAACAACAACAACATGACACAAGCAAGACACAGGTATAACCAGGTCGTGGGTGTCACTGTGACAGAGAGACAACAACAACAACAACATGACACAAGCAAGACACAGGTATAACCAGGCCGTGGGTGTCACTGTGACAGAGAGACAACAACAAACAACATGACACAAGCAAGACACAGGTATAACCAGGCCGTGGGTGTCACTGTGACAGAGAGACAACAACAACAACAACATGACACAAGCAAGACACAGGTATAACCAGGCCTTGGGTAGTCACTGTGACAGAGAGACAACAACAACAACAACATGACACAAGCAAGACACAGGTATAACCAGGTCGTGGGTGTCACTGTGACAGAGAGACAACAACAACAACAACATGACACAAGCAAGACACGGGTATAACCAGGTCGTGGGTGTCACTGTGACAGAGAGACAACAACAACAACAACCATGACACAAGCAAGACACAGGTATAACCAGGTCGTGGGTGTCACTGTGACAGAGAGACAACAACAACAACATGACACAAGCAAGACACAGGTATAACCAGGTCGTGGGTGTCACTGTGACAGAGAGACAACAACAACAACAACATGACACAAGCAAGACACAGGTATAACCAGGCCGTGGGTGTCACTGTGACAGAGAGACAACAACAACAAACAACATGACACAAGCAAGACACAGGTATAACCAGGCCGTGGGTGTCACTGTGACAGAGAGACAACAACAACAACAACATGACACAAGCAAGACACAGGTATAACCAGGTCGTGGGTGTCACTGTGACAGAGAGACAACAACAACAACAACATGACACAAGCAAGACACAGGTATAACCAGGTCGTGGGTGTCACTGTGACAGAGAGACAACAACAACAACAACATGACACAAGCAAGACACAGGTATAACCAGGTCGTGGGTGTCACTGTGACAGAGAGACAACAACAACAACATGACACAAGCAAGACACAGGTATAACCAGGTCGTGGGTGTCACTGTGACAGAGAGACAACAACAACAACATGACACAAGCAAGACACAGGTATAACCAGGTCGTGGGTGTCACTGTGACAGAGAGACAACAACAACAACATGACACAAGCAAGACACTAGGTATAACCAGGTCGTGGGTGTCACTGTGACAGAGAGACAACAACAACAACAACATGACACAAGCAAGACACAGGTATAACCAGGCCGTGGGTGTCACTGTGACAGAGAGACAACAACAACAACATGACACAAGCAAGACACAGGTATAACCAGGTCGTGGGTGTCACTGTGACAGAGAGACAACAACACAACAACATGACACAAGCAAGACACAGGTATAACCAGGTCGTGGGTGTCACTGTGACAGAGAGACAACAACAACAACATGACACAAGCAAGACACAAGTATAACCAGGTCGTGGGTGTCACTGTGACAGAGAGACAACAACAACAACAACAACATGACACAAGCAAGACACAGGTATAACCAGGTCGTGGGTGTCACTGTGACAGAGAGACAACAACAACAACAACATGACACAAGCAAGACACAGGTATAACCAGGTCGTGGGTGTCACTGTGACAGAGAGACAACAACACACAACAACAACATGACACAAGCAAGACACAGGTATAACCAGGTCGTGGGTGTCACTGTGACAGAGAGACAACAACAACAACAACATGACACAAGCAAGACACAGGTATAACCAGGTCGTGGGTGTCACTGTGACAGAGAGACAACAACACCAACAACATGACACAAGCAAGACACAGGTATAACCAGGTCGTGGGTGTCACTGTGACAGAGAGACAACAACAACAACAACATGACACAAGCAAGACACAGGTATAACCAGGTCGTGGGTGTCACTGTGACAGAGAGACAACAACAACAACAACAACATGACACAAGCAAGACACAGGTATAACCCAACAACAACATGACACAAGCAAGACACAGGTATAACCAGGTCGTGGGTGTCACTGTGACAGAGAGACAACAACACCAACAACATGACACAAGCAAGGCACGGGTATAACCAGGCCGTGGGTGTCACTGTGACAGAGAGACAACAACAACAACAATATGACACAAGCAAGACACAGGTATAACCAGGTCGTGGGTGTCACTGTGACAGAGAGACAACAACAACAACAACATGACACAAGCAAGACACAGGTATAACCAGGTCGTGGGTGTCACTGTGACAGAGAGACAACAACAACAACAACAACAACATGACACAAGCAAGACACAGGTATAACCAGGTCGTGGGTGTCACTGTGACAGAGAGACAACAACAACAACAACATGACACAAGCAAGACACAGGTATAACCAGGTCGTGGGTGTCACTGTGACAGAGAGACAACAACAACAACAACATGACACAAGCAAGACACAGGTATAACCAGGTCGTGGGTATCACTGTGACAGAGAGATAACAACAACAACAACATGACACAAGCAAGACACAGGTATAACCAGGTCGTGGGTGTCACTGTGACAGAGAGACAACAACAACAACATGACACAAGCAAGGCACAGGTATAACCAGGTTGTGGGTGTCACTGTGACAGAGAGACAACAACAACAACAACATGACACAAGCAAGACACAGGTATAACCAGGTCGTGGGTATCACTGTGACAGAGAGACAACAACAACAACAACATGACACAAGCAAGACACAGGTATAACCAGGCCGTGGGTGTCACTGTGACAGAGAGACAACAACAACAACAACAACATGACACAAGCAAGACACAGGTATAACCAGGCCGTGGGTATCACTGTGACAGAGAGACAACAACAACAACATGACACAAGCAAGACACAGGTATAACCAGGCCGTGGGTGTCACTGTGACAGAGAGACAACAACAACAACAACATGACACAAGCAAGGCACAAGTATAACCAGGTCGTGGGTGTCACTGTGACAGAGAGACAACAACAACAACAACAACAACATGACACAAGCAAGACACAGGTATAACCAGGTCGTGGGTGTCACTGTGACAGAGAGACAACAACAACAACAACATGACACAAGCAAGACACAGGTATAACCAGGTCGTGGGTATCACTGTGACAGAGAGACAACAAACAACAACAACATGACACAAGCAAGACACAGGTATAACCAGGTCCGTGGGTGTCACTGTGACAGAGAGACAACAACAACAACAACATGACACAAGCAAGACACAGGTATAACCAGGGTCGTGGGTGTCACTGTGACAGAGAGACAAACAACAACAACAACATGACACAAGCAAGACACAGGTATAACCAGGCCGTGGGTGTCACTGTGACAGAGAGACAACAACAACAACAACATGACACAAGCAAGACACAGGTATAACCAGGTCCGTGGGTGTCACTGTGACAGAGAGACAACAACACAACAACATGACACAAGCAAGACACAGGTATAACCAGGTCGTGGGTGTCACTGTGACAGAGAGACAACAACAACAACAACATGACACAAGCAAGACACAGGTATAACCAGGCGTGGGTGTCACTGTGACAAGAGAGACAACAACAACAACAACATGACACAAGCAAGACACAGGTATAACCAGGTCGTGGTGTCACTGTGACAGAGAGACAACAACAACAACAACATGACACAAGCAAGGACACAGGTATAACCAGGCCGTGGGTGTCACTGTGACAGAGAGACAACAACAACAACAACATGACACAAGCAAGACACAGGTATAACCAGGTCGTGGGTGTCATGTGACAGAGAGACAACAACAACAACAACATGACACAAGCAAGACACAGGTATAAACCAGGTCGTGGGTGTCACTGTGACAGAGAGACAACAACAACAACAACATGACACAAGCAAGGACACAGGTATAACAGGCCGTGGGGTGTCACTGTGACAGAGAGACAACAACAACAACACACATGACACAAGCAAGACACAGGTATAACCAGGTCCGTGGGTGTCACTGTGACAGAGAGACAACAACAACAACAACATGACACAAGCAAGACACAGGTATAACCAGGTCGTGGGTGTCACTGTGACAGAGAGACAACAACAACAACATGACACAAGCAAGACACAGGTATAACCAGGTCGTGGGTGTCACTGTGACAGAGAGACAACAACAACAACAACATGACACAAGCAAGACACAGGTATAACCAGGTCCGTGGGTGTCACTGTGACAGAGAGACAACAACAACAACAACATGACACAAGCAAGACACAGGTATAACCAGGCCGTGGGTGTCACTGTGACAGAGAGACAACAACAACAACAACATGACACAAGCAAGACACAGGTATAACCAGGTCGTGGGTGTCACTGTGACAGAGAGACAACAACAACAACATGACACAAGCAAGACACAGGTATAACCAGGTCGTGGGTGTCACTGTGACAGAGAGACAACAACAACAACAACATGACACAAGCAAGACACAGGTATAACCAGGTCGTGGGTGTCACTGTGACAGAGAGACAACAACAACAACAACATGACACAAGCAAGACACAGGTATAACCAGGTCGTGGGTGTCACTGTGACAGAGAGACAACAACAACAACAACAACATGACACAAGCAAGACACAGTATAACCAGGTCGTGGGTGTCACTGTGACAGAGAGACAACACAACAACAACATGACACAAGGCAAGACACAGGTATAACCAGGTCGTGGGTGTCACTGTGACAGAGAGACAACAACAACAACAACATGACACAAGCAAGACACAGGTATAACCAGGTCGTGGGTGTCACTGTGACAGAGAGACAACAACAACAACATGACACAAGCAAGACACAGGTATAACCAGGTCGTGGGTGTCACTGTGACAGAGAGACAACAACAACAACAACATGACACAAGCAAGACACAGGTATAACCAGGTCGTGGGTGTCACTGTGACAGAGAGACAACAACAACAACAACAACATGACACAAGCAAGACACAGGTATAACCAGGCCGTGGGTGTCACTGTGACAGAGAGACAACAACAACAACAACATGACACAAGCAAGACACAGGTATAACCAGGTCGTGGGTGTCACTGTGACAGAGAGACAACAACAACAACAACATGACACAAGCAAGACACAGGTATAATAAGGTCGTGGGATGTCATTGTGACAGAGTGATCAAGCGGCATGTCTCCAGCTCTGAATGTTGTGTTTATCATTCAGGTCACGAGTGCAACTTGTTCCCGCGACCCCTGTTTAGGGGTCATCGATGGAGCACAACAGATCATCATAGTTTCAGACCACGAATGGAAGTGTTACGGCGACCCTAGGGATCATGGTCTTCTTCTTCTTCTTTTCTTCTTCTTCTTCTTCTTCTTCTCTTCTTCTTCTTCTTCTTCTTCTTCTTCTTCTTCTTCTTCTTCTTCTTCTTCTTCTTCTCTTCTTCTTCTTCTTCTTCTTCTTCTTCTTCTTACTTCTTCTTCTTCTTCTTCTCTTCTCTCAATTCTTCTGACAATCCCTCCTATTTCTTTGAAATAAATATCTCCTATAATAATAAATCATACAATTCAACTGCGCATGCGCTTCCCTAGTTGCTTAGGGCATATTTAAAATATCATAATTAGCATGATTGATAGTGATGGGATTGATTGATCACTACACTTATTAATAATTCTGTTCAAGAATTCTGCTGAATTACCAGATGTTTTTTTTTTAAATTTGTTTTGTTAAAGTTGCAATATCCCTTACAGGAACGTTGTAGTAAACACCAGCATTTTACTGCCGTTGTTGATGTCTTGGCAAGTTTTTAAGTTCAGTAGTTTGCCATTGCTTTTCTGAAGGACCGGCTCCCATATCTAACACGTTAAACCCATCGCTAGATGGTCTTCATTATAGCTAAATTAAAAACACATGGATGGGACGCAGAGGTGTTTCCAAGGCACCAGGGCCGGAATCTATACTGGCCAAGACCTGCTGATACGTCCACGTCGTGCGTCCTGGGCAACTGGTCCCTTCTGGGACCTGGCTAACATCAGTAGGATCGATGTTTCCTCCGAAGCCGGAGAGTATCTGCCTGCATGGCGAGGAACCACCAGTCTGCACACCAATAAGTCAGACATGGGACAACGGATACTCACGCAAACCTCAGGATCCGGTATAGCATCACATTGATGTTGGACAACAGGAATGTCTTCATCCGACATACAATGACTTCACGCTGGAGTTCACAGCCAGCGAACGCAAGCAAGCAAGCAAAACACATGGATAAGCAGTGAGTAGGGGACATAATCATTTAATATTATTGCAAGGGAGATTACTGTAATTTTAACATGCAAAATATTTACCAGCTATAGTATTATTTAGAAACTTACACATCTACCTTCCATTTCCATAGAATTAAAATAATTCTGACTTCGGCTTTAATTATTTTAATTCTATGGAAATGGAAGGTAGATGTGTAAGTTTCTAAATAATACTATAGCTGGTAAATATTTTGCATGTTAAAATTACAGTAATCTCCCTTGCAATAATATTAAATGATTATGTCCCCTACTCACTGCTTATCCATGTGTTTTTGCTTGCTTGCTTGCGTTCGCTGGCTGTGAACTCCAGCGTGAAGTCATGTATGTCGGATGAAGACATCCTGTTGTCCAACATCAATGTGATGCTATACCGGATCTGAGGTTTGCGTGAGTATCCGTTGTCCCATGTCTGACTTATTGGTGTGCAGACTGGTGGTTCCTCGCCATGCAGGCAGACACTCTCCGGCTTCGGAGGAAACATCGATCCTACTGATGTTAGCCAGGTCCCAGCAGGGACCAGTTGCCCAGGACGCACGACGTGGACGTATCAGCAGGTCTTGGCCAGTATAGATTCCGGCCCTGGTGCCTTGGAAACACCTCTGCGTCCCATCCATGTGTTTTTAATTTAGCTATAATGAAGACCATCTAGCGATGGGTTTAACGTGTTAGAATGGGAGCCGGTCCTTCAAAAAGCAATGGCAACTACTGAACTTAAAAACTTGCCAAGACATCAACAACGGCAGTAAAATGCTGGTGTTTACTACAACGTTCCTGTAAGGGATATGCAACTTAAACAAACAAATTTAAAAAAAAAACATCTGGTAATTCAGCAGAATTCTTGAACAGAATTATTAATAAGTGTAGTGATCAATCAATCCATCACTATCAATCATGCTATTATGATATTTTAAATATGCCCTAAGCAACTAGGGAAGCGCATGCGCAGTTGAATTGTATGATTTTTTTTATTATAGGAAATATTTATTTCAAAGAAATAGGAGGGATTGTCAGGAAGAATTGAGAGAAGAAGAAGAAGAAGAAGCAGAAGAAGAAGAAGAAGAAGAAGAAGAGAAGAAGAAGAAGAAGAAGAAGAAGAAGAAGAAGAAGAAGAAGAAGAAGAAGAAGAAGAAGAAGAAGAAGAAGAAGAAGAAGAAGAAAGAAGAAGAAGAAGAAGAAGAAGAAGAAGAAGAAGACCATGATCCCTAGGGTCGCCGTAACACTTCCATTCGTGGTCTGAACTATGAGATCTGTGTGCTCCATCGATGACCCCTAACAGGGGTCGCGGGAACAGTTGCACTCGTGACCTGAATGATAAACACAACATTCAGAGCTGGAGACATGCCGCTTGATCACTCTGTCACAATGACACCCACGACCTTATTATACCTGTGTCTTGCTTGTGTCATGTTGTTGTTGTTGTTGTCTCTCTGTCACAGTGACACCCACGACCTGGTTATACCTGTGTCTTGCTTGTGTCATGTTGTTGTTGTTGTCTCTCTGTCACAGTGACACCCACGACCTGGTTATACCTGTGTCTTGCTTGTGTCATGTTGTTGTTGTTGTTGTCTCTCTGTCCGGCC
>JACEFZ010003165.1:0-67500 GCA_014155875.1 Cepaea nemoralis
GATTCCACAAAGGGCTCCCTAAACGATTTATTTACGGCAAGCTGCGCTGTGGTAAACGCTCCCATAGCAGGCCAGAGGAAACGCTTTAAACATACTCTGAAGATCTCACTAAAAGCTTTGGGAATTCAACTTGGGAGACTGCTACCAAAGACCGAAATTCGTGGATTTACATCATTACGCAAGGGTGTAGTCACTTCTGAAGCAAACGGAACTGCAAGAGCTGTGGGGGAAAAAAGGCTGGACACAAAAACCACTGCTGGAGATCCTCCTCCTGGAATGTCAAGCATTTTTTGCCCAAAATGTCAAAGAATCATTTCAAGCCAAAATATGCCTTATCAGCCATCTTAGAACCCACGGCTCCATACTTTCACCTCCACTGGATGAACTGAATGGTCATCATCATTCTTGATGGACAAACACCATTTAGTTCATTCCCCACAATGGTCAGCTGGACTTGACCGTTGACTTTTTCTAAAATGCCGTGTCAAATCATAGTTAGCTGCATGCGACTTTACAGGACATCGCAATCAACCCCAGCATGTGTTGGTTGTTGGTGATGTACTCGGCAAGGTTAGTTCAGTCGGTGTTAATTTTATCGTAATGACAGGCGGCGAGGAAGTGAACTGGTCACTTTACTACATGATTCCGTGTCCTGGAGAATGCGAACACCTCAATCCCACAAAGGTAATATTTGCCATTTAACGCCTTATGTGCACTGGGTATATGGTGCTGGGCGCATATAATTTAGACTATTCGGTTCCGATGGGTGAATGTGTTCAGTTTCACGCTGGCCAATATTGTCTTCCAAATACATTTCCTGCTTCACATTTTAGTTTAGTTTAGTTTAGTTTAGTTTAGTTTTATTTAGCTTAGTCGACTAATCAACATCACGGCACACTGGTGTAACCCATAAGTGTTCCCTTCTACTTCTAACTCAAGCCTGAGTCCGGAGAATCTCAGCTCAGTGGACGAACTCCGTAGGATCGACGAGGATCGTGAAATATTTTAGGTAGATTTTTAAACTAGAACACTATTTTGAAACTAGAACACTATATACAAAATAAGAAAGAGACAAACAGCTTTCTTTGGTCATGTGATGAGAAGAGAGGCATTGGAGAACATCGTGATAACAGGAAAGATCGAGGGGAAGAGAGGCAGAGGCAGACCAAGAGAAATTATGCTGGACGGATTAAGACGGTGGCATGGAGGAATATCATCAGCAGAGTTGATCCAGAACACCAAAGACTGAGATCTGTGGAGAGCTATGAACGCCTACGCCAGCCGGCACGGCACTTGATGATGATGAGATTTTTAACTCGAAATTTTGCCCGGGCTATCGCCGTTAGGCTACTCTTATTCGGTGCACATTTTAGGCTGGTTATACATGGTAGCCCAGGTCAATTTTCAAAATCCGCACCGATATGGATTTGAATTCACGACCACCGAGCCGACAGCTGAGCGACTACCCAGAACGCTACTACGGCTCCTATTATCTGCCATGGGGCTACCTTTACTCTCAACCTCATTAGTTTCCAACGCCCCTCTTCCATCCTGATGCAAAACGAGTTTAAATGTAACTCAGTTCAGAACCCACACACGACTCCAGATGTGACTACCCTGCTTCTCAACCACTTAATCAACACGTCCTCAAATCACTAAACCGATTTATATAATTTTAAACAGTTGTAAACTGTTTATAATCCCTCGTCTATTTCTGAAGCTGAACCCACTTGTGATTAAATTCCGCCCCTGGAAATGTCCCGCGCTCAGATGTTCAGGGATTACCCATCTATCACTCAAAGCCAGGGAATCATCTGCGGGACATCTGAACGTAAGCTATAAGAAGTATACATAATGTCCCGTCTCTCTTCGGGGATTCATACTGATCTGTAGTAAATTCAGTCTAATAACAGATGTTACTGCAGATGTTTGAAATGCTGACGCTTTCATATTTGCTGGATCACATGTCTATATGTTGGGGTGACCAGTTTTGTTTCTCGCTATATTTTCTCCTATCTCAGCTCAGAGAAAAATGAAATGCTAAAGTGTGCTTGAACCATTTTTCTATAACCACTGGAATTAACACCGCTGAGAGTTGATTTATAGACTACACCATCTGGTTGTTTTCCCTGTTTAATCCAGATATTAGTTCTGTCAAACAAGAAAAGGCATTTGATAGAGTAGACAGAAAAATGCTGTGGGACATCCTTAAAAGAGTACACATGTAACAAAATTATATAGAAGCTTATAAAACAACAGTGAAAGCATAGTGAGAACAAATGGAGGATACTCAGAATCCCTTCACCATAAGATCTGGAGTACGACAAGGTTGTGTCCTGTCCCCTCTATTGTTCATAACATATATAAACAGCATATGTAAAGAAACCATGCCAGTCAGAGACCGCAAGAACACCGCATGACGAACAGAACACAGAAGAAGAACCAACGGCAAATTACGCCATTAAAGAACCCCTATTTGCGGACGGTCAAGCTACTAATAGCAAAATCAGAAGGAGAATTAAAAGACCACATGAATAGTCTAAACAAAGTTTAGTTTAGTTTAGTTTAGTCTACGGATCAACATCACGGCACACGGGTATAACCCATAAGTGCTCCACAAGTCTGAGTCCGGAAAATCTCAGCTCAGTGCACGAACTCCGTAGCACCGGAGAGGATGCTGAAAGACTTTGAATAGATATTTAACTTGATATTTTGCCCGGGCAGCGCAGTTAGGCTACTCTATTTCGATTTCCAACTGCCAAGGGATTTTTTTACTTGCGC
Organism: Cepaea nemoralis; assembly: GCA_014155875.1. Taxonomy (NCBI): domain Eukaryota; kingdom Metazoa; phylum Mollusca; class Gastropoda; order Stylommatophora; family Helicidae; genus Cepaea; species Cepaea nemoralis. Next base: position 2,782 of record JACEFZ010003165.1, read on the forward strand.
AACAATACACACGGGCGTCCGATCTCACTACCTAGAGACCAGGGGACATTTATTACTGGAAGACCAGGTGAAATAATACCGGCCCTCACCGGGGCTTGAACCCGGGACCTCCAGCACTCGAGGCGGACACCAGACCTCGAGACCACTCAACCCCCCCCCCCTTCTTCCCCCCCCCCCCCCCCCCCCCCCCCCCCAGTTTGGACGAAGTGTGGAAGGAACATAACATGGAAATTAGCATCAGTAAAACAGAGGTAATGACTATAAATAAACAACGAAGAAATAACATAATAGTATTTTCTTTTAAAAGTAAACAACAATATTACACGCCATCTGTCGTATTTGAGTATATGGTGTTCTCTCCACCTGAAATGGGTACCGGGAAATGTCCTGGGGAATATGGGCGGCCGGCATGGAGGTGACCAATTCACCCATCGATTGATGATTCGTCTAGAACATATACAAGGATAGAACCATATACCAATACGCCTCTAGGAGGTGACAGGGACATTTACATTTTTTTTAAAGAAACCTTTTAGATAACTGTCGGCGTTAGTGATTTAGGGGTAGTGGTAGGGAAATATATATGGCTAGAACCATATACCAATACGCCTCTAAGAGGTGACAGAGACATTTACATTTTTTTAAAAGAAACTTTTTGATAACTGTCGGCGTTTTTGGTTTAGGGGTAGTGAACGCTATTTCGCAATCCAAACACACCGGGTTCGAAATCAGCAACACGTTATTTGGTAGTTGATCGATTTGCGTTAATTTCACAATGATATGAAGGTCGGTCGTTCAGAAAGCTTTGTCCGACTACTGAAGGTAAAACTACCTAGAAAATAACACGCAACAAATAAATGCTGGGGTTGACGGCAGCGTCCTGTAGAAGACATGGACATGCAACTAAGTTACTTAGAGAACTGTGGCTGTAGAGAAAATTGATGAATGTCAGTAAACAAAGCAGAGATGGAGCATAAGAAATGGAAGACAACCGTAGCAGCAAAAGAAGAAGATGAAGAAGAAGAAGAAGAAGAAGAAGAAGAAGAAGAAGAAGAAGAAGAAGAAGAAGAAGAAGAAGAAGAAGAAGAAGAAGAAGAAGAAGAAGAAGAAGAAGAAGAAGAAGAAGAAGAAGAGGAGGAGGAGGAGGAGAAGAAGAAGAGGAGGAGGAGGAGGAGAAAAAGAAGAAGAACAACAACAACAAAAACAACAACAACTCGAGAAGGAGGAGGATGAAGTACAAGGCGAAGAACAGAAACAAAAAGAAAAGAAGGAGAAGGATAAAGACAAAGAAAAAGTAGCAGCAGAAGTGCGTCAGGGAGGTTGCTTACGCTGGGTGATGAAGAGGATGACGTTTCTATGAAGCTGATGATGATGATGATGATGATGATGATGATGATGATGATGATGATGATGATGATGATGATGATGATGATGATGATGATGATGATGATGATGATGATGATGATGATGATGATGAAGAGGCAGAAGAGTATTTTGTTAGCGACGATGACGATTATGATTATCACGATGAAATAATACGAGCAGACTTTCTCCTCGGTTGATTACGTTATCTACCGTCCTTTCTATTTTTCGCTATGTTCCCCATTGCTAAATGTCATCTGAAGAGGTAAATATTATGACAGATGCAATGGTTGTACGTGCCTACCTCAACGATAAATAAGTAGAGAATGGCGCCAAACGAAGGTGAGCCAAAGATTACGGTGCTCTGCAAAACCCCGTACACACAACATATGACGCAACAACTCTTCTTTCCCCAGTTCCCTTAATTTTCGTGTATCGCTTTCTGACAAAATGTCTACCTGATGCCTTGATTGTTTTAACTGAGCTATTGATGCGAATCGGCTGGGTGAATGCAAATGGCGATGGGCAATTGCTTACACACGCGAGTTCGTTAACTCCGAAAACACGAAACCTGTAACGAGTGCTCTAATTTCTTAAACTCAGAGGTATTTTAAACTATATTTTTTCTATCGTTTGTCCGTGACGATTTTTTATAAATTTTCACTGAAAAGATATATAGTTTAAAAACATCATGGTTGGTGCCATAATTAGATTGGAACAAGAATCGCTATGGCAAAGGTAGGCTTATGCAAGAGGGAAAACATACTGAATATTAAAATGCTGGCAATTGTAACGAGAGAGTATTGAAGTGTTATATAGAATCTATAGTGTTATAATGGGTGTGAAACACGAAAAATAAGCAGACAGGCTTTAAAAAACATCTAATAGTTGTATCTAATTACCTACCTGATTTCCTAAACATCAATCAGCCTGTCTGATTTATATATGTCTATGTGTTATCTGTAAGCCTGTATGTCTGCCAATTCATGTGTGTGCATGCCTACTACTCATCGTATAATTCAGCCAAACATTCATGCATCTACTCCCCATCAGCCCATCCTCCCAGTTATTCATCAGTCTGTCATCCATCCATCATCCATCCATCCATCCATACATATATCATCCATCCATTATTCCATACATCATATATCCATCCATACATACATCATTCAGTCATCCATCAATACATCATCCATCCATACATACATACATCATCCATCCATCCATGCATACATCATCCATCCATCCATCCATCCACCCATCCATCCATCCATCCATTTATACATCATACACCAATCCATATATATATATAATCCATCCATTCATCTATACATCATCCATCCATCCACACATCCATCCATCTATCAATCAATTCATCTATCACCAGTCAAGTCAACTATTTACCTATCTGTAATTTTGTTACCTGTCAATCTGATTATTTGTCTGTGTGTCTGCCTGGTTCTTTATCTCTCCGTCTGTTTATCTACCTATATGTCTATCTGTTAGCCTGTCTAATACCTGCCAAGTTGTCTATCGGCCTTTGGAGTCTATTGCCATTTATAAGCGATCTACTTCATATGTGTGTGTGTGTGTGTGTGTGTGTGTGTGTGTGTGTGTGTGTGTGTGCCGGTCTCCCTGCCGAAGGCGATAAGGACGTTGTACATAATCCCGTAATCCCGTATACCCACGTATGGAAAACAGCTGCGCGAGATTCGGCAGCGGATCGCGTCGCGCTGGTTACTTACGGCGGTATGCGCTCCGGTCGTTCAGAAAGCAATGGCAAACTACTGAACTTAAAACTTGCCAAGTCGTCAACAGCAGCTGAAAAATGCTGGTGTTGACTGCAATGTCCTGCAAAGGATATGATATATATATATATATATATATATATATATATATATATATATATATATATATATATATATATATATATATATATATATATATATGATATGTGTGTGTCTGTGTGTCTGTGTGTGTGTGTCTGTGTCTCTGTGTGTTTGTGTGTCTGTGTGTGTGTGTATGTGTGTTCTGTGGCGAGGGTGTCACGGACACAATTCGTATCCCCGCATACAGCGTTCGAAACACAGCTGCGGGCGATTTGGAAGTAGACCGCCTTGCATTGTTTCTTTTATAAAATGGCATTAGTGCTGGTAGTTCAGAAAGTAATGGCAAACAACTGAGCGTAAACTTGCCCAGGAATCACAAACCGTCAGTAAATTCAATGGTTAACTGCGACATCATGTAAGGGATACGCAACTAACTTTTAACATATCCTTTGCAGAACTTTGCGATCAAACGCACGTTGATCTTATTAGGCAATTTTACGTTCAGTACTTTGCCATCGCTTTCCGAGTGAGACGTCAACTTTAAGTCCAACTTATGTGACAGTAATTTTGTATAAAAAATGTCCTCCTGTTAACAACACATAGATATCAATATACTATTTCTTCTATTCACAGACATGCTGCTTATACTAGGGGCCCACCTGATGGTTGTCACTGGACAGTTCTATGCAGGTAAGTATCCATGCAGTTGCACCTGTTGTAATTATCTACTCAAGAACCTATCATTGATCACTATCATACACATCGCTCTCATGTCCGTCCTGTGGTAACGTGTTCCAAACTTGGGAAGTAAATTCGGCCGGAGTGATACTGACTACAATCCCGCCAACTGCCGATTGGTCTATAAACCCAAACCGAATTTAGATGTGTAAAAGCCTCCATTACTTTACGTTTACTTCCTTACAATATACGATTGGCAGCTTCCGGTCCCCAGCATGGCGGTTAGGCATTGAACCGCTACTGCCTCTGGAGTATTTATCTTTGTGGCTGCGGTTTGCATTTCGCATTTTCCTCATGTTGGACTGGTAGTATATGGTTCCGTCGCCCTGCTACTGAGTGAGTGCGTGGCGCGACTCTGTGAGCTGTGATATTCACTTGGAATGCTTCTACATGTCCGCTTTTGTTTGTACAGTGACCTGCATGTTCGGAACAATGGCTACCGGCTGTTGCTGAATTGACTGATTTGCCTTTTCGGTTCACAAGTGCATTTTTCAGGAGACTCCTGGAGTCGGCGCTGGAGCTACGGAGTTCGTGCTTAATGCGACGCTTTCGGCGGGTCGCCCTGCGGATAGACAGAGCCATGTAAGAAAACCGGGTCAATGAGGTCTTTCTGGTGACTGCCGATTCCATCGACGATGAACTGTGGTTTTCGTGGAGGACTTTTGTGTTGGCATTCTGGCGGCGGCATTATGCACAGTGTACCTGTGCGGGCTGTTGGATTGCCGAGACTCCTGTCTGTTCCACTTTTCACATTGGACAGTGGGGAGCATTTTGTGTGATATTCACTGGCACAGGAACGGAGCATAATGGGGACGACCCGTTGCCATGAAGTTGGAATGTCGACTAACTAACTAACTAACTAACTAACTAACTAACTAACTTTACAATATACACAATACGCCACAAGGCGTGGAAAGATGTCCTATACTATTACTTTATTCGTACCTTTAGTATTCACATGTTTTGCATATCCTTTACAGAGCATCGCTGACAACATCAGCATCTTTCAGCTGATTGTTGATTTCTTGGCAAGATTACGCTCATTAGTTCTCCTCCTCTTCTTTCTTCTGTTATCTTATATCTTCCTTGGGCATAGGTCCTCAAACTCTACTAACTCCATTCCCTCCTATCCTTAGTTATACTATACTGCTCTGCTCATGTCCTCCTATACAATTCATTTCTGTTTCTACTTCTCTTTTCTATGTGTTTTGAGGTCTTCCTTTATTTCTTTTGCACTCTGTATTCCAGACATAGACCTTTCTAGTTATACTATTCTCAGTTCCCCCATGCCTTTATATACATATATATATATATATATATATATTATATATATATATATATATATATATATATATATATATATATATATATATATATATATATATATATATATATATATATATATTGTTGTTCTATGTTAGCATCATACTTGATTTGTGGATGAAATAATGTATGAAAGAGATTGATAAGAAGGGCAGAATGTTAGACGGGCCTACGTGACCAATTCTTAAATCTTTGAAATTAAAGTTCGGGAGTCTCCGTGACGAAGTGGTCAAGCCGTTTGACTCGGGCTCCGAAGGTTGTGGGTTCGATTCCGGGCCGCGTCCTTCGGTTCACGAGTGAAATTTTTCGGAGACTCCTGTGGGTCGTCGCTAGAGCTACGGAGTTCGTGCTTTGTGCGACGCTTTCGGCGCTGCGGAAAGAGACCGAGCCATATGGGATACAACCCGGGGCAATGAAGTCGACCCTGTCGACTTTTAAGCGACTTTTAAAAAAAAATAAAATTCATTCGTTCGTTAAAAGTATGTCCTACCCAGTGCCAGCGTCTATTCTTCACCTCTTGGTTTTTTTTTGGTTAGTTGTCTAGTTCTCTCCTCGAGTTCCACATTGGTGCTTTTTAAAGTATAAATCATTCTGTCTTTCAATTAACTTTAATGATACAATCACCTGCCTCGTTTGCTTTGCCATTATCTTCAATATTTCTATGTAGCTTAGAAACTCCTATTAATGCATGAACGCCCTATCCTGCCACAACTATTTATGTTGTTTTTCTCTGTTGTAAATGTGAAAGAAAATTACTTGCACATAATGCATTTTCCTTCTCCTATAGCTTACCTTGTTTTAGAACTCGAATCGAGTCTTGTTTTTATTTCCGAGGTGCGTTTTCCATTTGCTATTATTAAGGTAACCAGGTATTTTAATCTTATAAAGGTGTTGGCTGAGATTTTCGCTTACTTTGGCTCTTTCTGTGTTGTAAACAAATTTAGAGCACAAATGGAGAGATTATTGGAAAGAAGTACTGAAATGGAAGCGGGATAGGTATTGTGTTTTCTATTCGAAACGGCTTTAGACAAAGTGTGCTGCAATATAAAAGGCATTTGTAATGTGTTATCTTACACAGCATACCTATCTGTCTGTATATATTTATGTGTGAATGTGTGCATATGTTTGTGTGTATACGTGTATGTGTGTATGTGTGTGTGTGTGTGTGTGTGTATTTGTTTGTGTGCGTGTGCCTGTCTGCATCATCTCACGCCAATCTCTTTTACCCTTTGCATTCTCCTTTATCGCCTCCTATGCTTTTCCGTTACTAGTTATCTCCAAGTCTTGAGAGAGAGAGAGAGAGAGAGAGAGAGAGAGAGAGAGAGAGAGAGAGAGAGAGGAGATCTGGATGGCTTGGTCACATGGCTTAATCGAAACAAGAACACAGAACCGATCCACGACTCTAGTGATCGTGTGAGAAGGCGAAATATGACGGTCCACGCTTAACAGCATGGCACTTGATGATGATGAAGATAATAACTAAAACAACCTCATCATCTCAACTCATCTCATCTTATTCCTCATGTACCTTGCGGTTTCGATGGGAGTATAAACAGCGGGAGAGTGCCCGTATTTGAGCTTCATATATCAAGATCCTTATCGACTCAAAACTCGACCACAGAAAATAAAATGTGCTGTGAATTATAACTACTTAATTTTGTTTATTTTAAAATCTACTTGAAAAGTGCCTCATACCCAAGTTGTCTGGATGTGCTTTTTCCATCTTCGTGCTGCTCAACAAGGCCTCTACTTCCAGGGTCGATGCATTCGATGTTCTCTCCAAGCCATTGTGAATTTTACTATGTCCCGAGTATTTCAGTTTCAGAGACACGCCGCTGCTTACGTGCCAGTTTTCTTTGCCGTCAAAACCTTGTAGAATCTTGATAGTTTTCTTCTTCTTCGTCTTCTCTTTAGTGATGTGTTTAGGGGTAAAACAATATATAACAGCAACAATGGCGGCAACAACAACAGCAACAACAACAACAACAACAGCAGCAACTACTACTACTACTACTACTACTACTACTACTACTACTACTACTACTACTACTACTACTACTGCAACATCCTATCCTATTCTCTCCTCACCCTCATCAAACAAACAAAACCAAAAACAAAAAAAAACAGTTGAAATGAAAACCAGGACTTGTGTATTAAGATCTCAATTGGATAAGTGAAACATGCTGTGTGAAGAGGATCTGTGAAGGTGATACTTACCTGCCGCTGCAGACTCTCACATTTCAGGTTTTCCATCTTTTCCATTTCACGCATCTATTTTCCCCGTCATATTTTGACAGGTGGACAGCCTGTGAGGGGGGAGTAACTGCGGATCGTCTGTAGGAAGTTCTTTCATCACCGTGTGAGGTCGTTGTAAAACAAGGCGGGGTGGTGGTGGGTCTTGTAGTTATCCATCACATTTCCATCACAGCAGGTCAGCATGGTCGAATTGATAAGAAAGCCGGTTTTTTAAATATCCTGAGGGCTAATGCAGAGGTAGCAGGTTCAACCCCTACGTTAGTCGATTGGACTAACATGTTGACTTCTCGTCCTTGACGTGGGGATGTGAATTACAAGTATCTATGAAGTCGGAGTTGGTTTGCCTGATGGCGAGGGACACTGGTAATTGGGAAAGCTAATCCACACCCAAAAATCAGTCCTGTGCAATAGAATTAGCAGCCTTTATATGGACTACGCCTGAGTTCAAAGCGAGCTAACCCAGATAGATGTGTGGATGTATATATTAGTGTATATGTATGTAGGTATGTGTGAATGTGTGCATGTCTGTGTGTCTGTCTATCTGCCTGCCTGCCTGTCTCATATAACATAGTAATGTGCATTGTTTGTGTTCACAACTTTAATTTCACAATATTTTTTGTCTATGTGAATATAACATGCAGAGATAGGATAACTGATGGACGAAAGATTAACGATTAGAAAAGCCGAATTAAGACGTTCCTGCGTGTCCAATTTGTAATCCTTTGAAAATAAAGTTCATTCGTTCGGTCTGTCTGTTTGTCTGTCTATCTATCTGTCGTTCTTTTCGCCTGTCCTTTACTTAAAAGAAATTGTCACATGTCAGAATGCTTCATTGTCAGTTTCCCCAATAAGAGAAATGTGAAAATTCCAGAGAAATGTTGATGTCTCCATTAGCAACATCAAGTGGCTTCTCCGCTATAAAGATCGGCTGTAGTAGGCAGTGTTCTTTTTGCTCTTGGTTTTCCTCTGTTACTACTACGTATATCAGTTGCCACTGAACTTTCATGTTATGTTTCTCCCCATTATATGTTCAAAAACAATCTTGATTGTCTACGCCTACTTCCTCCTTTTATCAAACATTTCATTTTTTCTGCTAGGTTGTTGTTGTTGTTGTTGTTGTTGTTGCTGATGTTGCTATTGTTGTTGCTGTTGTTGCTATTGTTGTTGTTGCTGCTGGTGGTGTTGTTGTTGTTGTTGTTGTTGTTGTTGCTGCTGCTTCTGCTGCTGCTGCTGTTGCTGCTGTTATTGCTGTATTGCAGTTTTGCAGTTAGACGTCGTGGAGGTGGGTTATTGAAGCTCCAGCACCTGTGACTAACGACGTCCCTCCAATTCTCTCCATGATTCATGAGCAGTAGTTTTCTAGGGACATGGAAATTCCCTACTGGCTTGCTGGACCTGCCATTGGTTTTTTACCTGCTTAAACATTTTATATTTGCTACAACCACAATGTCACACTTACGGACAGACTCCACTATGTCACACTCATTGACAGACTCCACCATGTCACACTCATTGACAGACTCCTCCATGTCACACTCACGGACAGACTCCTCTATGTCACACTCACGGACAGACTCCTCCATGTCACACTCACGGACAGACTCCTCCATGTCACACTCACGGACAGACTCCTCCATGTCACACTCACGGACAGACTCCACCTATGTCACACTCACGGACAGACTCCTCCATGTCACACTCACGGACAGACTCCATCATGTCACACTCACGGACAGACTCCATCATGTCACACTCACGACAGACTCCACCATGTCACACTTACGGACAGACTCCACCATGTCACACTCACTGACAGACTCCTCCATGTCACACTCACGGACAGACTCCACCATGTCACACTCACGGACAGACTCCTCCATGTCACACTCACGGACAGACTCCTCCATGTCACACTCACGGACAGACTCCACCATGTCACACTCACGGACAGACTCCACCATGTCACACTCACGGACAGACTCCACCATGTCACACTCACGGACAGACTCCACCATGTCACACTCACGGACAGACTCCACCATGTCACACTCACGGACAGACTCCACCATGTCACACTCACGGACAGACTCCACCATGTCACACTCACGGACAGACTCCACCATGTCACACTCACGGACAGACTCCACCATGTCACACTCACGGACAGACTCCACCATGTCACACTCACGGACAGACTCCACCATGTCACACTCACGGACAGACTCCACCATGTCACACTCACGGACAGACTCCACCATGTCACACTCACGGACAGACTCCACCATGTCACACTCACGGACAGACTCCACCATGTCACACTCACGGACAGACTCCACCATGTCACACTCACGGACAGACTCCACCATGTCACACTCACGGACAGACTCCACCATGTCACACTCACGGACAGACTCCACCATGTCACACTCACGGACAGACTCCACCATGTCACACTCACGGACAGACTCCACCATGTCACACTCACGGACAGACTCCACCATGTCACACTCACGGACAGACTCCACCATGTCACACTCACGGACAGACTCCACCATGTCACACTCACGGACAGACTCCACCATGTCACACTCACGGACAGACTCCACCATGTCACACTCACGGACAGACTCCACCATGTCACACTCACGGACAGACTCCACCATGTCACACTCACGGACAGACTCCACCATGTCACACTCACGGACAGACTCCACCATGTCACACTCACGGACAGACTCCACCATGTCACACTCACGGACAGACTCCACCATGTCACACTCACGGACAGACTCCACCATGTCACACTCACGGACAGACTCCACCATGTCACACTCACGGACAGACTCCACCATGTCACACTCACGGACATACTCCACCATGTCACACTCACGGACAGACTCCACCATGTCACACTCAAGGACATACTCCACTCATGTCACACTCACGGACAGACTCCACCATGTCACACTCACGGACAGACTCCACCATGTCACACTCACGGACATACTCCACCATGTCACACTCACAGGACAGACTCCACCATGTCACACTCACGGACAGACTCCACCATGTCACACTCACGGACAGACTCCACCATGTCACACTCACGGACAGACTCCACCATGTCACACTCACGGACAGACTCCACCATGTCACACTCACGGACAGACTCCACCATGTCACACTCACGGACAGACTCCACCATGTCACACTCACGGACAGACTCCACCATGTCACACTCACGGACAGACTCCACCATGTCACACTCACGGACAGACTCCACCATGTCACACTCACGGACAGACTCCACCATGTCACACTCACGGACAGACTCCACCATGTCACACTCACGGACAGACTCCACCATGTCACACTCACGGACAGACTCCACCATGTCACACTCACGGACAGACTCCACCATGTCACACTCACGGACAGACTCCACCATGTCACACTCACGGACAGACTCCACCATGTCACACTCACGGACAGACTCCACCATGTCACACTCACGGACAGACTCCACCATGTCACACTCACGGACAGACTCCACCATGTCACACTCACGGACAGACTCCACCATGTCACACTCACGGACAGACTCCACCATGTCACACTCACGGACAGACTCCACCATGTCACACTCACGGACAGACTCCACCATGTCACACTCACGGACAGACTCCACCATGTCACACTCACGGACAGACTCCACCATGTCACACTCACGGACAGACTCCACCATGTCACACTCACGGACAGACTCCACCATGTCACACTCACGGACAGACTCCACCATGTCACACTCACGGACAGACTCCACCATGTCACACTCACGGACAGACTCCACCATGTCACACTCACGGACAGACTCCACCATGTCACACTCACGGACAGACTCCACCATGTCACACTCACGGACAGACTCCACCATGTCACACTCACGGACAGACTCCACCATGTCACACTCACAGACAGACTCCACCATGTCACACTCACGGACAGACTCCACCATGTCACACTCACGGACAGACTCCACCATGTCACACTCACAGACAGACTCCACCATTTCACACTCACGGACAAGCTCCACCATGTCAGACTCAGGGAAATACTCCACCAATCAGTTTCACGGAGACTCAACAGAAGGGAGCTCCACCTATGTCATACTTCAGTGACAGAACATACCTCTATGATCATATTACAGACAGGACTTCACCTATGTTACCACTCATGGACAGACTCACTCCATTGTCACACTTAACTGACAGACTCCACATAGGTCACACTCACGAGACAGACTCCACCGATGTCACACTCACATGGACCAGACTACACTATGTCACACTCACAGGCAGACTATACTATGTCACACTCACAGGCAGACTATACTATGTCACACTCACAGGCAGACTATACTATGCCACACTCACGGACAGTCTCCCCCGTGTCTCACTTACAGACAGACTCCACCATGTCACACTCACGGACAGACTCCACCATGTCACACACATGGACAGACTACACTATGTCACACTCACAGGCAGACTATACTATGTCACACTCACAGGCAGACTATACTACGCCACACTCACGGACAGTCTCCGCCGTGTCTCACTTACAGACAGACTCCACCATGTCCCACACACAGACAGACTCCACCACGTCCCACTCACGGACAGACCCCTCGTTACAACACTGCGGCATCAAGTATTAACAGAAAATGTAATTCCGCTGAGTTCCAGAACCTTATAACAGGTCGGGCCTCGATAGACTCCCGTATTGTTCTGCTATTGACATTATTTCACGCAAACACGTATCAAGACAAAAAAAGTCCCTTTTCACGCTTGATGCCTGTTGATTACTTAGTCTTAACACCATATTTGCATAGACCATTCGGCACATTATGTATTATGTAATCAATGCCACACAGGCAGCTTTATTTCCAACAACATTTCCCGGTACCCATTTAGGATGGGTAGGCTTGGCCCTCAAGTCGATGTTTAAAATATACAGGGTGTATTTTTAATGACTGGGGTTTTTGAAAATATTGCCGTTTTAAGTTTTGTATTCACCCTCTGTGGAGTTCATGCAACATAAAAGATAAATAGAAACCTTGGAACGGCACTATTTTCAAAAACCCCACAGTCATTAAAAATACACTCTATATTATGTCTCGATAGGGTGTCCAACAAATGAGCTAGAGTGCTAGCCACTACCCTACCGCGGCTTTATTTCTCCTTAGATGTAGATAACAACATTTATGCGAAAAAGAACTGAAGAAATGTATCCAATCCGGGAGAGGTCAAGGGGTCAGAGTTGAAATCAAAACTGACCTGCATGCGTTTTTATATTACCACAGTGAATCCCGTTGTACTTCGTTCGCTTACAATCAGCAAGATGGCCAAGTGGACAGACTATCACCACACTGTCAGTTCGTGTTTACTACCATACAACGAATCTTATCTTGACTACGTTCGCGTACTTGTCCAGAGTCGGGCCAACGACTCACTGGACGAGCTTTCGCGTCGAGTAGTTCTGGAGGTCTTGCCTCTCTGAGTGCTGCATCGAAGAGACAGCCCGTCATAGATAAACGTGACAAATTCCACAGTTGTATTTGCTTGCAAATTTTATTTTTTTTAAAATATAACTAAAACCTAAACTGCAGACTTCAGATTCTTCGTTAGTTTGCTTGTCCTTTAGAGAACATTGCAATAAACCCCAGCATTTATTGGGGTACTCTTCAAGGTCATGCAAGAAAAAATTCAAAATAAAATAGATGAGGAAGTAGCTGAATAACAATTTGCGTTCCGCAATAACACCGGCACCAGAGAAGCAAGCATGTTAACAGAAAAATATATAGAAGTTCAGAAAAATATATATATGTATGTTTCATAGACTAAGAAAGTTTTTGATAGGGTACAACATGAACAATTAATTACATACCTTCAAGAGATATAGGAGTAGGCGGAAAGGACCTTAGACTTATTAGTAACTTGTACTGGGATCAAGTGGCGTCAATTAGATATGGAAATAATTATTCGTCACCAATAGAAATAAAAAAGAGGAGTACGGCAGGGATGCGTTTTGTCCTCAAGCCTCTTCAACTTATACACATATATAATTTTTAAACAAGCCGAACTGCCCGGACTTAACATCAATGGAAGAATAATAAACAATATTAGGTATGCTGAACTAAAAAAGACTGTTAGATTCATACAAGAGACGACATTGCAGTTGTAGACATGTTTCAGGCGAAGGAAAGAAGAAGGTATGCTGACAATACAGTGTTACTAGCAGAAAGCGAGCGAGTGTTACAAAACCTGATGGAACAAGTAAACAGGTATCGTGCAGAATGTGGCTTAGATTTTAATGTCAAAAAAAAAAACAAAAAAACAGAAAACGAAAACCATAATAATTAGCAGAGGAAAGGAGAGATCATCAGTGAGCATCATTGTAAACGGGGAGATACTAGAACATGTAACAAGTTTCTCCTATCTTGGACATGTAATAACAGAGAATGACAGAAGTGAAGCAGAAATCAAAAAGGGAATAGGAATCGCAAAAAACGCTTTCAACAACATTAAATCACTATTAACTTCTAGAGAGATTAACACCGCATTAAACATGAGAATTGTAAAATGTTATGTATAATAAACACTACAATATGGCGCGGAAGCGATTATATGTGAAGAAGAGGAAGAAGAAGAAGAAGAAGAAGAAGAAGAAGAAGAAGAAGAAGAAGAAGAAGAAGAAGAAGAAGAAGAAGAAGAAGAAGAAGAAGAAGAAGAAGAAGAAGAAGAAGAAGAAGAAGAAGAAGAAGAAGAAGAAGAAGAAGAAGTAAGAAGAAGAAGAAGAAGAAGAAGAAGAAGAAGAAGAAGAAGAAGAAGAAGAAGAAGAAGAAGAAGAAGAAGAAGAAGAAGAAGAAGAAGAAGAAGAAGAAGAAGAAGAAGAAGAAGAAGAAAGAAGAAGAAGAAGAAGAAGAAGAAGAAGAAGAAGAAGAAGAAGAAGAAGAAGAAGAGAAGAAGAAGAAGAAGAAGAAGAAGAAGAAGAAGAAGAAGAAGAAGAAAAAGACGAAGAGGAAGAAGAAGAAGGAGGAGAAGAAGAAGAAGAAGAAGAAGAAGAAGAAGAAGAAGAAGAAGAAGAAGAAGAAGAAGAAGAAGAAGAAGAAGAAGAAGAAGAAGAAGAAGAAGAAGAAGAAGAAGAAAAAGAAGAAGAGGAAGAAGAAGAAGGAGGAGAAGAAGAAGAGGAAGAAGAAGAAGAAGAAGAAGAATCATTTTCGTCGATCTGACCATGTTAACAAGAGGCGTTGGTAGTTGTAACGTGAGGTTATCATGTTGTGATATAAATAATGTGTACACATTCACGCGGTTGGGTGCATTATCTCAAGTGGTTGCTACTTGGGTTGCCACGATGACATCCGCTGATGTAAACTGTATAGAGAAGAGTTTGGGAGACGTATCCCAATGTGTTATATTGGTTGGTTGGCTAGAGGGTGAACCACCGGAAGAGTCTTAAATGTATGGCGTATACACTGACGCTCATGGCGACTGAGTCCTGAAATAGAGCTTGCCAATATCGGAGTGAGGTTGGTGTAGTGATTGTTCGCCGAACACATTCTCCAAGCGGACTGTGTTACATCTGTCGGAGTGAGGTTGATTTAGTGACTTTTCTCCCAACACATTCTCCAAGGGGGCTGTTTTACATCTATCAGAGAAAGATTGATTTAGTAACGTTTGTCCAAACACATTCTCCAAGCGGACTGTGTTACATCTATCGGAGTGAGGTTGATTTAGTGACTTTTCTCTCAACACATTCTCCAAGGGGGCTGTCTTACATCTATCAGAGAAAGATTGATTTAGTAACGTTTGTCCAAACACATTCTCCAAGCGGACTGTGTTACATTTATCGGAGTGAGGTTGATTTAGTGACTTTTCTCTGAAAACATTCTCCAAGCGGTCAGTGTTACATTTATCAGAGTGAGGTTGATTTACTGACTTTTCCCCCAACACATTCTCCAAGCGTACTGTGTTACATTTATCGGATTGAAGTTGATTTAGTGACTTTTTTCTCAACACATTCTCCAAGCGGACTGTGTTACATTTATCGGAGTGAGGTTGATTAAGTGACTTTTCTCCCATTACATTCTCCAAGGGGACTGTGTTACATTTATCTGATTGAGGTTGATGTAGTGACTTTATTCCCAACAGTCCCCCGTTCCTCTCTTTAATATATTGTGCGCGAACGTTAGTGGAACTTCACATCTGCGGGAAGGTACAATAGGATGCAAGCAGGTGATGATCCAATACAGCATTTATGGTGTGGCTGGAATTAGGGATATGTTGGAAATGTTTCCCCATGGATTTAAAGTATTTCATTGCCTACAGACACCAACCGAATGTCCAGAGAGATTATGTTAGATTAAATATATAATTTCTTACATAGTGTGGATGTCTTTGATATAATTAGTATCGCCTCACACGAACGTGAAAGCTTGGCTTGGCCGAGTGGCTAGATGTCGAGTTTTCCTTCGGGAGACCCAGTGTGGAATCCCCGGTGAGGTGTGGATATTTTATCCTAACCTATACAGTTCTCGGCGACTGCACTAGCCAGACGGCCTTAATTCCTCAGGCTTAAGAACTCCGTGTCCTACGCAGCAAGGTTATATAAGCGGTAGATGAAATATTTGTGCGAAATAGACGAAGTAAAAAATGGGTATGTGGCACAGGAATCAGAGTGTAGGATGAGAAGAAGAGGCAGAAAAAGAACACAAGAAGAATCATCTAGAAAAAGCAATAACATATAGTAGAAAGCTGATTATGAAGGAAGATAATGAGGAGGAGAAGAAGGAGGGGTGGGAAGTGGTGGCGAGGGAGAAGGTGGAAGTTGTGTGTTCAAGTGGATGCTAGCATTGGTTAATCATGTGGTGTTTAGTTGACATAAGTCCAAACACTTTGGTACGAGGAGGGCTTCGAATTAAAACCTTAAAGTATGTGTGTGCGTGTGCTGTGTGTGTGTGTGTGTGTGTGTGTGTGTGTGTGTGTGTGTGTGTGTGTGTGTGTGTGTGTGTGAATATATTCTGAAAAAGTACAGAACACATGTATAATTGTTCGATGTGGTTACTACTGCGTTCAAATGCAAGTCCTCCAGTTCCGAAGAAGTGATTCCTGTAGAAAAAATAGTTCTCGTGCTAGCGTGTGTAACCACGCATGCACCAACTGCTGTAGCTGAAACATCCTACTCCACGCATTACACTTGCTGGACTGACAGGCATGCATCACCATACTGGACCTTTATTCGCCGATGAATGTCGATAGGTGTCACACCTTCAATGATACAAAATGGATAACAGAACGCTGCACCTCTTTGGGCATGTCAAAAGTGCGGCGGCCATCTTTAAACTGCCCTTAAGACGTCAGCCATGTTCGTCTGCATCGTGATGTAACGTGCTGAACACTCTTGACATCCTTAACAACAATATTGTCAGGTTTTCAGACAATGGCATAGTTATTATAATTTCTGTCACACTTTTAAGGTCTCAATTTGAAGCCACATGGTACCTACCGCGAGGCACATTCGTCAGTAGGAAGCCACATATTCCATTCTCAGTGTAGATAGTAACATTTTTACATTTTAATATAATCTAGTGTGTCCTTTAATCTCTATTTCCGTTCTCCACTTCTATTTTTACTGATCAATACCCGCGTATTTATTTCTCATGTGATTTAGAAATTAGACACCTAAAATCAGCGTGCCGTTGATCCGATTACTAACCACTCTATAACAGCTTCTTGGGAAAACGATGCTTCTGCAATGAACGCTTGGATAACACTTCTTGATAACCAATAACAAATACATAATAAAACAGCATTCGTGTCATTGTCAAGGCCATAGATCCACTCGTGTTCCTGAGAATGGGATAAAGGATAGGACGTTAATTATCCCTTAACTGATTCAGCGTTTTTAAAAAAAAAGACAATTTAAAAAAAAACGTAGGATTTGGACCAAACACACTGTCAAATGAAAAAAAAGTACTGTAATAAAATGTCTGTTCACTGAGCAATAAAATAGCGAAAGATACTACGAAATAAAACAAATAACATGACACTAGTATGGCGATATATCGTCTTTCTTTCCACATGGGGGATCGCATTTGACGATATATAATCCTTCGGCATTGAATCAGTTAAGAAATATGCGAAGCCAGGCGCTTATTACAGAAATTCTACACTTTTGACTGGCCTTGAATATATCCCAGCTCTGTGACACGTTAACGACTTACACAGCGCCACCCAACAGATCGCAGATAACAACATAAACATGACGGAGATTTACATGCAGCGATGTGTACACGCGCGCTGGATTGCATGATTACTTCAGACAGGTTGAAGACATGTGGGCGTAAATAGTGCATTACTCTAGGAGTAAAAAATACACTACGCTAGATGTAAATAATACATTATTCTAGGAGTAAAAATACACTACTACTGGCAGCTTGTCGTCTTGGCAGACGTAGTTTATTCAATTGTGCTTCAAAACAGACATAATAACTACAACCCATGTCGGCCATCAGGGATGTCGTATACCTCTCCATAGCACACAGCTTGGGCTAAATTGGCAATTGGCAGAGGCAATGTTCTCCCCTTTTCTTTGATCCCTCTCTCGGTCTGCTTAGTTTACTCCAGAGGAAAAGTAATACTAATATATCTGGAACAAACCAAGCTGCAAAAACTGTCGGATCAGCAAAGCAATGCTCTAGCTGTCCGCCTGTCGGAGCTTCGATCCTAGATCAGTTGCTGAGCAAGGTTAGGGCCTGGTTTCCTCTGCCGTGACATTTAGTCTTTAATCATTTTCCCCTCACTAGGATAAGTCGTGTACCCTCCCAATTGCACTTCTTCGTCCGAAATCGTTGGCACAATGTGAGATGTTGGGTTTAGTGAGCGCCGCTCAGTATTCGGCGCAACAGACAGCAGGTAGTACCGTCAACTGTTATATGCTAGCTCAGTCTTATCTGACTTTTTTTTTTCTTTTTCGCTTATCCTTTACAGGTCATTGCTGTCAACATCAGCATCTTTCAGCTGATTGTTAATTTCTTGGCAAAATTACGCTCAGTAGTTTGCCATTGCTTTCTGAGCGACCGGCTCAACTACCCCTAAGTTACCGACGCGGAGAGAACCGCTACCAATTCTAGCGCAAAGTCACGTTACTTACGAGTGTATACGAGATTACGGAGAAAGTCGTGTAACCTCTAGACCAAAGAAACCGGCCTTATCTGACTAGGACCTGATAATTAACAAAATGTGCACTACACTAGTAGTAAATAATACATTGCCATAGAAGTAAAAATATACACACTACACTAGACGTAAATAATACGAGGGTGAGCCAATAAGTAAGTCACACAGTTCTGTGGGATGGCAGGTAAATGTAGTTGGTGTTTTCTACAGATGTCATTAAGTGACAACAACATCGAACTTTATATTCCCGTTTGTCAGGTGGCGATAGGTGTCTCATGCGCATGCGCAGCGCATGAACAAAATGGCGAATGTACTTACAGAGTGTACAACCAAAGAGCAACGTGCTGTTGTGCGTTTTTTTTTTTTAAATTGTTGTGTTGGCAAAAGGACTGCCTGCGAAGGGTATTCATAAGGAAATGCTTCCTATTTATGCTGACACATGTCTGTCCCGTAAGTCGGTGCGTAGCTGAGTAGAAAAATTTTCTCAAGGACGCTCTAAAATTGTTGATGTAATCCGATCTGGTCATCCTGTTGAGATTGCAACAGAAGCATCCGTGCAGCGGGTGGAGGAGATGATTAGAGGTGACAGGCGAGTAACGATAGACTCTGTAGCATCTGCAATAAGGTTCAGCATACATCATAATGCGTGATCGATTGAAATTTAAGAAAGTGTGCTCAAGGTGGGTACCCAGACAATTGAAGGAGGAACACAAAATGTACCTATTTGGCCTGTCCTTGTACCATCTCTGTCGATACGAAGATGAAGGAGAAGACATGCTGAACAGGATTGTTACTGTGGACGAATCATGGGTGCATCACTACCAGCCCGAATCAAAGCGTGCTTCAATGCAATGGAAACATCCTTCTTCGCCTTGTGTCCAAAAATTCAAGGTTTCGCCATCAGCAGGGAAGGGTTACGCTGACAGTGTTATGGGATTGTCAGGCAGTGCTTTTAACCAATTTCAAGAATAAAGGTGACAATGTAAATTCTGAATCGTCCTGTGGCGTTCTATCGATGCTTCGTGAAGCAATTCGAAGAAAACGTTCAGGACTGCTGACTAGAGGAGTGTTGCTTCTTCATGACAATGCCAGACCACATACGGCTCGATTAACTCAGGAGAAAATTAACCAACTAAGGTGGGACATTCTGGAACATCCACCATACCCCGACATAACCCCCCCCCCCCCCCTTCCCTAGTGATTATCACATTTTTGGTCCACTGAAAAGACTGAGACATTTCGCAAATGACGCCGAAGTTGAATGTGAAGTGAAAACGTGGTTTAGAAAACAGAGCACGCAGCTCTATGCAGCCGGTTGGGGAGAACTGATAACACGATGGGATAAGTGCATCAATGTTGATGGAAATTATGTTGAGAAATAAAGGGACAATGTATGTATAAAAATAAACTGGTTTCAAGTTGTTGTCATATTTAGTTATTTTTTGCAGCCATATGTGACTGATTTGTTGACTTCCCCTTGTACATTGCTTTAGAAGAATAAATATCCTACACTAGAAGCAAATAATATATTGCTCTAGAAGTAAAAATACACTACACTAGAAGCAAATAATACATCACCCTGGAAGTAAAAACACACTACACTAGAAGTAAATAATACAACACCCTAGAGTTTTGAAGGAGCCTGTGAAAGTAATTAAAATAAACAATATGGTCGAGTTAGTTAGAGAATTCTCACTACTAGTGTTGATCAACACACCCGATTGATTATATATTGACTGACTGACTGGCACCTGGCCGTCTTGAGAGACGATAGTTTGTAAAATGGAGTTATACCTCTCCATAACACAAAGCCTGGGCTGATTGTAAGAGACCATGTGTTTCCCATGCAACACGATCCCTCTCTCGGTCTGTCTAGTTTACTCCAGAGGAAAGGTAATACCAATACGTCTGGAACAAGACAAGCTGCAGAAGCTGTGGGATCAGCAAAGCAATACTATAACTGTCCGCCTGTGGAGCTTCCGATCCTAGACCATGTTGCCGACCAAGGCTTAGGGTCTGGTCTGTCCTGCCATGACATTTAGTCTTTAGGTTGCATTACCTGGCACTAGGGTGAGGCTTGTACCCTCCCAATTGCGCACCACCGCCCGAAACCGTTGGCACATTGTAGGGTGTCGGGTTTGATGAGCGCAGTCCAACATTCGGCGCTAACAGAAAGCAGGTATTACAGCTATGGAATATCATGGCCTGCAGAGAATGGTGAGGCAAGGAGGGCAAGAGAATCCTACCGACACTCAGAACTGCCAGGAAAGGCCAGATCGGCACACAGTCAGACTGCTACCATTGATATTGGGACACTTCGCTGGCTGTTGTATATTGGAATAGGGCGTGTATGGCAATGTTCCGAGTGTAGTTATTTCAGTTCTTGAACTAAGCTTCTGCTGTTTATTCTGTGGTGCTGTAAAGTCTCCGAGGTTTCCTTCCGCTGATGATACTCCTGTCTCACGTGCTAGACCAGTGGTTCAGGGGGGGGGGGGGGGGATATTAGGTTTTCCAGGCGGGAAATTCAGATTATTTCAAGATCGCATTAATACAAGAACCGATTACTTGATGTTGTTTTCCCCTCCCTACTTTACAGTTCTGTACTTCTCGCTTTTTTAAAATACGTTTCATAACGTAAGTAGACCTACAAATCACGTTTTTGTAGACGTCTAGACTTGTTCTCGTATGTGTTGTTAAATTTAGCTTCCATTTTTACGTATATTGTGTAGGGGTTGGGGGAATTTATAGGGAGGAAATACGAAAAAAAAGGAGGGGGGTGACATTCTGAACATATAGTGAAGGGGTCCATGGACCAAAAAAGGGTTGAGAGCCACCGTGCTAGACTATTTAAATGTTATCATTCACAAGTCCTTATCCCCTTGCTAATGACTTTAAGAGAATGTTTGTATTATTTATTGACCCTGTCTTTAGTTGGCTTGGTTGTGTCTAAGTATTAATTTTTATATTTTCTGTTGTCTTGTTATAAGAACATCCAGTTTTATCCACGTTGTGTGTTTTCGTTCTTTTCTTCCAATGACATCTATTCAAGATTCGTCCCAAATGCTTTTAACCTTCTGTCTGCAAGTCTCCCACTAACCTCATCTACTAGCTGTTTGTACTTATCAGAGACTATGGCCATGAAGTGGTTCCTTGGTTCCTCTGTTTGTGAGATAAGCTATATCAGGGGACAGCAACGTTTCTGTACTGTTGTGCCGAAGTAATGTCATGTAACAGAAGTAGAGTAGTAGGTGGGAAAAGGCTACGGCACGATTGAGCATCGGGGGAGAATGGGAAGAGAGATGCTCAAGTCGTGACGTAGTTGGTTGTCAGGGGGCAGTCAAGATCAGGGCCTGGAACTGGAAGGACGCCATGTTTATAGTACTTGCCATCAAATGTAAATAAACCTTATTTATATGAAACCAACAGTCTTTCTTAGTCCTTCACACTGTTATAGGACTAATTTTGGAGCCCACGACACAGGATTCGAGCCTGGTACAACGCGGAGTCTCAAAATGCTGTCCACTGAGTAACAACGCGGAGTCTCAAAATGCTGTCTACTGAGTAAGGTCGCGGAGTCTCAAAATGCTGTCTACTGAGTAAGATCGCGGAGTCTAAAAACGATGTCTACTATATAATACATCGAAGTAGCTCAAGATCCTTGGTCCGTTTGTGTCGATCGCCAGAAACAGAATTTCGGCACGGTTCTAAACAAGTATTGAACATAACAAAGCGCAGTTGGAAAAATGGCCAATAAGTTATCTGTGAGAAGTACAGCAACCAAAAGCCCGGCCAGGGGTGGTTGTCTGTAAGTCTTTTTCAAGACTTGATATTAAAATTTAATTGGCGTCAAGAAAAGGCTGAAGACCAACTTGCCATAACAGGTTGCAGCGCCTGCGATTGTCATCAAACCGGCGAGCATCAACTGTAAACACCATCCTAATGGCTCCTCTTGTCCATTACTCTGGCGAACGTGTCAGGAGTGTGCTGAAGCTCAAGTCAGTAAATCGATATCTCGAGCGAGCAGGAGTGTGCTGAAAGTCGGCCCAGTTTGATCGTGTCTTGAGCGAGCAAGAGTTTGGCTGAAGGGCAATCCAGTCTGATCGTTGTTTCAGGTGAGCAAGAACTTTTCAATAAGACAATCAAGTTCAGCCTCAATGTTAATAGGTTTTGTTCTGAGCGCTAACAACTGGAAAAAAGAACGTTGGTAAAAGACAATCAAGACAGCAAATAAATACCTCATTACTTCATGGATTGCCCCATGTTTTGTTGACGTGTCAGACTATCTCAGGGCTCTACTACAAATGAGAGCCGCTCGCTAATCCTTTTGGGCTCTGTTACGTATGAGTCGTTCTCAAGACGTCGATTTGATGTACTCCATCTCAGAAGGGACCCAACCAAGGGTTGAAGTACTGTACTGAGGCATACCAAGAAGAGAAACTACCTTAGAAGAAGGAACGAACTACCTGAAGTGCGCGATTGGTTTCAACTAATACAGCGTTGAATTTAACCTGACGGCGAACCTAGGAGAATACGTCTTGCGTGGATCGAGAAACAAGAGTAGGGTAATTTGTACACCTATTAACTGATTGAACTGTTCTTATGGTATAAGTGATTTGTATTTCTTAAATTAGTAAATTACAAATGTGAAGTTGTTTGCTTGGTCTGTATAATAATATTTCAGCATGGCGGAACAAGACACCTTAGCACAAGTTTTGACGGGGGTAGGAACAGCGGTAGGTAGACTTAATACGCTTATTAAACAACAGGGAATGGCAACTGAAATTGTTAAGTTTAGTGGACAGGCCAGAGAGTTTAAGAAGTGGATAACTTCCATAGAAAGATATGCGTATTTGGTCTCGGCAACGGATGAAGAAAAAATGAGACTGGCTTATCAGGCGGCAACAGAACCGGTATCGGATCATATAAGAAGAAAGTTAGAGGCTAGAGTAGATGAGACATGGGAACAATTTAAAGAGGACCTAGCACGAAAGTACGCGGAAATAACGGATCCACACCATGCCTTTTCGGTGTTGAGACAGGCTAAACAAAACAACGGAGAGACGGTACAATTGTTCAGCGATAGGTTGATTAACCTGGCTGAAGAGGCATTCTTAGGACAGAATGTACGAGGAGAAGAGGTGGAGAGGATGTTAGTAGGGATTTTTGTAGATGGCATAAAATCCGATGGTTTGAAATTTAAGCTGATGAGGGAAAACCCTGAGAGGTTATCACAAGCGGTAGATATCGCGGTACAAGAAGAAAATTTGAGACGTAGATTTAGATTGAGAACAGGACGAGAAATAGGAACAAGTCGAGAAGACAGAGTTGAGGAGCCTATGGAAATAGGACAAACAAGGTTCGGATGGAATAGGAGAGGAGGTATACAGACGTTACAAGGTAGAAATAGAAATGATTATGATGAAAGAAGAAATATGAGATACCCTACAAGTGAGACAGTAGGCAACACAAATAACACAAATATTGTCTGTTGGGTTTGTGGTCAACGCGGACATGTTTCTCGTTTTTGTAATAACAGGCGTGTCCAGTCGAATACACAGGGTAGACATGACAATAACAGGTTGAGTAGGAATGTTGAAGGTAGACACAGGAATTTTACAGGTACAAGAACGCAGGAAATTCGGCGCCCTACCTATTAAAAAGGACCTGTGATAGGAGGGTAAATAATAAGGTCCCAAGGTTTAAAGAGTATGTTAATAATAGACATAGGGGGACGAATAGAGAATGCTCACAAGTAGATGAAGTCAAACAGTTTACAGTGAAGACAACAGATAATAGTTCGTGCATAATAGAAATAGGAAAATATAGAGTTCGTACATTAATTGATTCAGGAGCTCAGGTTAGTGTAATTAAAGAAAGTTTTTTATATAAAATAATGAGAAATTGTAGAATATTTAAGAGTCATAATAATCTTCACTCTGTTACAGGACAGAATTTACAATTAATTGGACAAACAATGATCAATTTTAAATTAGGAGGGATCAACGTAAGACATCTTTTTCAGGTAGTGAAAGATTTAAATAGAAACATGCTGATAGGAAGATATTTTTTAATAAAAAATGGAATAAGACTTTTCTTTGATTTACATAAATTAAAATTCAAGGACGTCTATGTAGATATGGAAGAAGACATGCATATATCAGCACTAGTTAGAGTTAAAATGTCCACGACGTTAAAACCACAGTCGGTTAATTTGATACAAGCAAAGCTGAAGAGAAACCCATATTATGTGGCAGGAGACACAGTCAGAATCACTGAGTTGCAAGAGGAAGTAATTGATGAGCCTGGTTTGGAAGTTCCGGATGGAATAATAGCGTTGGATAAACATTTAACCTTTCCAGTGATGATTATCAACAACACAGGTAGAGAAATCAAATTATACAGAGGATGTGTGATAGCCAAACTAGATCATAACATTAGTGACATATTGGCAACGGATAGAGTAGAAAGGTCGGGAACAAGTTATTCAGAAACTTCTAGTGAAAGAGTTAATAACAGACGCGGACGCGGAAGAAGAGGGAACGTACAAATGGATGAATTGATCCATCCATCCAGAAGAAATACAGCCCAAATACATTCACTAGACAAAATGACAAGGGAACAAGAATTGTTGGCACAGTTAAAAGGAAAAATAAGGAAGTATTAGAACAACTTATAAGGCAAAATCAAGATGTATTTGCAATTAATGATTTGGAATTGGGAAAGACACAAACAGTTACAATGGAAATAGATACGGGAGACCATCCACCAATTAGTTTAAAACCATATAGAACTCCATTGAGAAATAGAGAAATTGTAGAAAAGGCAATAGAAGATATGTTGAAAGCAGGAATAATAACAAGATCGAAGTCAGAATGGTCATCTCCGGTCGTCATCGTAGCCAAACCTGATGGTTCGAGTCGCTTCTGCTGCGACTACAGGGCGTTGAACAAAATCACTAAGAATGTAGCGTACCCACTACCAGTAATTGATGATATTTTGGGGTTGCTTAATGGTTCTACATTCTTCACGACGTTAGACGCAAGATCAGGATTCTGGTGTATACCTATGTCGAGGGATGCTCAAAAGAAGAGTGCTTTCTGTACCCATATGGGCTCTTACGAATTTTTACGAATGCCTTTTGGGGTCAAAACGGCGCCGTCTCACTACATGCTCTTAATAAATGAAGTGTTAGAAGGTATGCAAAGGTTTGCATTAGCCTATATAGACGATATTCTGATTTTTACGAAAGGAGATGTGAATGACCATTTAAAACATATTAGATTAGTGTTCGATAGATTAAGAGTACATGACGTAAAATTGAAGCTTAGTAAGTGCCAGTTTTTAAAGACAGAAACAAAATATTTGGGTTATATTATAAATAGAGACGGAATTAAACCAGACCAGGAAAAGATAAAGGTTATTAAAGAGTTACCTCCTCCAACTAACGTAAGGGAAGTGCGTGCGTTTATAGGAACTTGTGCGTATTATAGGCGGTTTGTCCCAGCGTTGTCAAAGATAGCAGAACCTATTACAAATTTAACAGGCAAATACGCTAGATTTAAGTGGGATGATGAGTGTCAAAAAGCGTTCGAGTATTTAAAAAACAGCTTAACACTGGTACCACTATTGACGCATCCAGACTTGAATAAACAGTTAATACTGTACACAGATGCTTCGGACAATGCAATAGGAGCATGTTTGGTTCAACCATATGAAGGAAAAGAGTCTGGAATACCAGGGGTTAAAAATGAAAGGCCAATTTACTTCTTGTCTCACAAACTTAGCAAGTCGCAAAGAAAATGGACGACTATTGAAAAAGAAGCATATGCTATTCATTATGCTCTTCAGAAACTAAATTACTACTTACATAACGCAAATTTTGTTATTAGAACTGACCATATGCCTTTAAAGTCTTTTTTAGAAGCTCCAGTGCAGAACAGGAAAATACAGACCTGGGCATTGAATCTACAGGGGTACAACACGAAAATTGAATACATTCCAGGTAGGATTAACACATGCGCTGATTTATTGTCTAGGATTCCGTACCCACAGTCATCAGGAGACACAGAAGATGAAGCTGAACCAGAGATAGACGACCGAAACTGGCAAGTAAATATTTTAGATTCTGCCATAATAAATAGAGAAGAGTTTGAGAGTTTACCATCGGATCAAGAGTCCGAACATAGAGCAGGAGACCCACATTTAGCACAATTTAATATGAAAGAAGAACAAGAGTTGGATCCAAAAGTCTTACAAATAAAAGAAAAATTAAGAGAAACGGAGGATAACAAATATAAGAAGAATTATTTGGTTTTACAAGAGGATGGACAGTTATACTATATGTGTGAAAGGAACGAACAGTTAAGGAAATATATTCCAAAACATTTGGAAAATGAAGTTTTAAAAGCATATCACAATGAGAATGGACATCTCGGTCGTGATAAATTGGTGAAAGCACTTACGAGCAAATATTATTGGCCAAACTTGTTTAAATCTGCTTGCAAATATGTAGATACATGTGAAAAATGCAGGTTAAGGAATATGAAAACAATTAAGTGTCCCTTACAAGATACAGATATTCCTCAGTTCCCAATGCAAAAGATTAGTTTAGATATATCGGGTCCTCACCCTAGAACATTGTCAGGAAACGTGTATTTAATTCATATAGTAGACATCTACAGTCTTTGGCCGGAAGTTTATGCAATCCCAGATAAGAGTGCAGATACTGTCATTAATATTTTTTACAAGAGTTCGTACCAAGATTTAGTTGCCCACAAAGTATATTTACGGATAATGGTAGGGAATTTGTAAATAAAAAATTCGAAAAGTTATTAAAAGATTTGAACATAAACATATAAAGACCTCATATTATAGACCTTCTTCAAATGCTAGGAACGAGCGTCAACATAGGACATTGTATGATATCATAGCAAAGATTGTTGATGAACATGAAAAAGATTGGGATCTATTCTTAGGACCTGCCCTTAGCGCTATTCGCACAAATCAAAATGAGAGCACGGGGTTTTCACCATTCTATTTAATACACGGGAGAGAACCAATACTACCTATAGATAATCTATTAAAACCAAGACGGAAATATATGGGGGAAGACTTTCAAGAGACAATAATACAAGAAATGCATAAAGCACACGTAAGAGTAAAGAATAATATAATTAAAGCTAGGGAAAGACAGAAAAAGTACAAAAATGTAAATACAAAATTACAAGAGTTTAAAGTAGGTGATAGAGTTTATTACAAGAAGCATAGAAGAAACTCTAAGTTTGATGCTCGTTGGATCCCAGGTTATTACGTTTTGGAAAAACTAGGTAATGTATCGTATACTATCAAGAACCAGGTCACAGGACATGTGGCAAGGGCACACGTTGAACACTTAAGAAGAGACGAGGATGAGATGGAAAATAATAATAATAATAATAATTATTATTCAGACACAAGATAATTAGATGAACAAGTCGTCAGAGGAGCTACAGTAACCCCAAGTTTTAGAAAAGATCCAGTACAAAATCTGTTACTAGCAACTCCAGGTTACGAAGATACTCAACAACAGACGATACCGAAAACGATAGAAGAAGAAAATGTGAATGAAACTCATTATGATAGTATGGAAGAGGAAATAGGTGCTCCATTTAAGAATACTAGACAAGCAACGAAAAGAAGAATGGATAAACAAAGAGATAGAGAAGTGAAAAGACAGAGGAGGATTAGACATTATTCAACAAGCGGGGAAGATATGCCTCTACTAGAAAGGTCCTTAAGAAATAATGATAGACAAATTAGATGAGATATTGAACAGAAGAGATTAGCGGCTGCTAACGAGAGACATACAGACGAAGAAGAAGAAATGGATGAAAAGTCAGAATCAATTAGTAGTATGGAAGAAACTAATAAGTTGTACGAAGAAGAGGATATTGATGTAGAGTTAGCACTTATTCAAAGAAACGTGGAGTTGTTGAAGAAGTGGAAACGTAGGAGATAGATAGATAGAGAATACTGGCAGATGGCATGTTATAAGTTTCAGGATTTAGAAGTGAAAGTGATGCTTGAAGAAGTATACGAAACGGTGGAAATGGAAAAGGATTCTATGGATATTTTTTAAAAGTGGTCTTGAGGAGTAGTTAAGCAGTGAGATAACTAATATAGAGGTAGGTGTGAGAGAGGCATGTATATATATTTTTTTTTCTCTCTGTGATAGAATTGCTGGTTGAGTTTATGTTTCTACTTCTTGACTTTTCGTAGATTGGACAAATTAGGTATTGGTACAATAGGTGGATGTACTCTATAGCAAATAGACAAGTTTTTTTTATTGGTGCTAGAAATGCCGTGTTTAACGGTAATAATTAAGAAGTTATAGTGATGTTTGGTCCAAGGGAAATAATTGGCAGGCCGAGCCACAGGTTAATTGATAAGTAGATGATGGCTGGTACATTGAGTTGACATTGGAGTCAACCTGTAGTTTACAGTGCTTACTTAAGATGATATTCCGGATGTTATGATGTATTAAGAGTTAAGCTAGAAAAAGATAGAAAGTTATGAGGGGAGAGAATCAATGATACGGTTATTGTTGATTATTGATTTTTTTTTTTGTAGAGAGAACATATATTGTTCTAAGTTAAGAAATTAGTCTGTAGTTAACAGATATACATACGTGGCAGTGAAGTGTTTTGTTTTCTCGGTCATAGAAATACTGGAATGACTTGTATAAATAGATATGTTCGTACGGGAGGTCAATGTTGGTGGGCCACTGTACGTAGTAATTTTAAGGGAGTTATATTTTTTTTTTTTTGAAAATCGTGTTTTATTCACTCTGAGTTTTATGAGTCATGAGTCATATATAATATGTTTTTTTTTTTGCTTGAGTTGGTACTGTAAAATGATGGTTATTATTTGATTGTTTTATTGAGTCCGAGTTGCAATGCCTCATATATAATATGTTTTTTTTTTTGCTTGATTTGGTCTTGTAAAATGTTATTTGATAAATTGATTTAGAATAGGATTATTGTGTTCCAAATAGTTTGAATACAAACTATTGGTCCCGTAAAAGAGACCAATAGTGATAGGTAGAAAATAGAATGTTTTATTCTGATTTGATAAAATGCATGTTATGTCATTTTAAAATATGTTTTCTTTGGATAATTTGGGGGAATGACGTCTTGTTTTGATTTTATTTCGTTTAAATGAGTGGTTTTGTATATTAAGTTACATTGTTAATGAATAGGTTATAAATTTAGTTAAGTAAGTTTAATTTTCAAATACATGGGGCTTTGTTTAAGGCCTTTCGTTCAGAAAAGAGTTAATAAAACTACTGGGGGATAATATAGAGAAATATTCTCTTTGTGAATATTAAGTTGCTTGAAGAGGTTCTTATAGATATGAACTGTTAGTAAAATAGGAGTAGCGTTATATGAAGATATAAGGTTGGGGGAAGACTGTGAATGGCAGCATATAAGCGGGGATATATATAAAACGGGACAAAGAAGCAGGTCATGGGATGTATGGGGGCAAGCTATAGGTGCTGTGAAAAACCAGCGTGAATTGTATTTAAAAAAAGTGTTCATGGAATATGAACATTGGCTATGGGCTCGTGAGATATCAGAAAAATAGACAAGATTGTGGATAGCAATATAAGTGTTGTGAAAACTTATGTCAAATTTATTTATAGAGAACAAAGATCTATTTCGTAAGATGTATTTTTAAAAAATTGTTTTACAAAAAAAATTTTTATTGGCAAGGGAGGTAAATGTGAGTGTGTTAACTATTCATTACTGTGTGTAAATGTGGTCATGTTGACTATTCATTCTTTATACTTCTCACTCGGTGCGCACCGTTTCTTTACTTTTTCTAACTACATTGTTTCTGTCCATCTTGTGTTGTGGAAGAGTGAGGAATTTATAAGGTCAAAGGTATGATAACGATTTTACGAGCTGTTCTTATGATATGTATATTTTCTACAGGAACAATAAGGAGCCAAGAACGAGCCAGAAATATATGACTATATAGTGGTTGACTATATAGCACGGGAAAGAGTTAAAGAATAGAATAATTACTTAAGTTGGAGTTGGTTTGGGGAAGGTTAGAGGAACTGTGAGAGGTAAGAAAAAAAAAGAGGGAATAGAGTAAGGGGATTAGAAGTAAAGATTTTTTCCTTTACAAGAAAAATTCTTTAATTAACATGGGGAGGTGTAACAGAAGTAGAGTAGTAGGTGGGAAAAGGCTACGGCACGATTGAGCATCGGGGGAGAATGGGAAGAGAGATGCTCAAGTCGTGACGTAGTTGGTTGTCAGGGGGCAGTCAAGATCAGGGCCTGGAACTGGAAGGACGCCATGTTTATAGTACTTGCCATCAAATGTAAATAAACCTTATTTATATGAAACCAACAGTCTTTCTTAGTCCTTCACACTGTTATAGTCACAATGTCACTCAGTGTGCCAACATACGTCCTTGCAAAATTACTCATTGTGCAAACATACGCCCTTGCAAAGTCACTCAGCTTGCCACATACGTCCTTGCAAAGTTATTCAGCATGCCAACATACGTCCTTAAAAATTTACTCATTGTGCCAACACAAGTCCTTGCAAAGTTACTCATTGTACCAACATAGTCCTTACAAAGTCACTCAGCGTGATAACATACGTCCTTGCAAAGATGCTCAGCGTGTCAACATTAGTCCTTGCAAAGATGCTCAGCGTGTCAACATTAGTCCTTGCAAAGTCTCTCAGTGTACCAACCTAATTCCACCACATATTTATACACACATTCACGGTACACATTAATTTGATCTTGTTCTTGTATTTACACATTTCCGATACGTTAAATAACTATTCTATTAGTTTAGATTGTTCAATATTAATACATACGAAAAAAAATTATATTTTGCAAAATTTAAGTTCTAAAAATGTTATTTTAAAATGTAAGTATACAGTTACCATATGCATATTTTGCTAAGATAGAAAGTCAAATAGTTTGAAAGACAAAACATTTCAATGGCACTGTATTAGTTAAAAATATCACCAACAGATGCACCGTGATAGCATTTACATAACACTGGCACAACACTGACATAACACTGGCATGGATATGCAACAGCTGAGAGAACCATAGAGATGATGTTGAGGTGAGAGAGAGAGAGAGAGAGAGAGAGAGAGAGAGAGAGAGAGAGAGAGAGAGAGAGAGAGAGAGAGAGAGAGAGAGAGACAGAAAGGACAAGATGGAAACAGATCTTCATCAAGGTCAGTCATTGTTGTAATAAACTCCCTCCGTTAGATTGCACCAGATCGTGCATTATCACGTCTTGAATCTAACACTTTTAGTTATTAAGGGATGTGAAAAAAAGAAATAGCTCTAAAAGAATTATTTGCCTCAAATTAATTAAAAATGTAATTATATTTTAAAATTTCATATATTATATTTCAATCCACTCAGCGTGCCATTGAAAATAGACCTACGTACCACCCTTGCTTGGCACGCGTCCCATTGGTTCAAACGCCTGGTTTATACGAGACCGATGTTAATGTTTAAAAGATGTTATGTATCTCTCGAGTTTCCACTTCATTTTACGTAATAGAAAATGGTATTCTGCAGTTCTAAAACATTGACTTCATGCAGAGATTACCTTCATTTCTTATCAATAAAGATATGGCCGATGTGATTTTATACATCGTAGCCTAGTGGTACTCACGTTGCTGAATGTATACTTTTATACTATAAAACACTTCCGCTAATGACATACTGATTGAAGACACGTCTAATTAATGTCAAAGTTTACTAAAGAGAAGACAAAAAATGACAGTTAAAAGAGACACCGCTATACATTTAAAAGTGACAGCCAGACAGATAGATATTTGGTAAAGTGAGAAAATAAAGAATCAGCTAAGTTTTTAAAGGATGAAACACCATCAGTCTGAGAAGGGATACAACAGCTGCCAAATGGTGGAAATAACGATACAAATACAATTATAAACGTATTACTTTCACAGGAGTCGAATATAAGCCTCTTGAAAAAAAAAAGATAAATACGTTGCCAGATTTCTTTAGTACACGCTTTCTAAATATAATAAGGATAAGGACACAAGGTGCGCTGCTTGAAATACTGTTCTGTACAATAAATAATAACCCACCATACAATGGTACATCAACAAAGAAGAGGAAGCGTGTGCTCGCCTTAAGGTGTATCGGGCATTTGGTGTTAGATTCAGGCGTGTTGTACACACCAATCCGCACTCCGGTAGTAATGTGGTCAATATAGATCCAGGCGTGTACACACCAATCCGCACTCTGGTAGTAATGTGGTCAATATAGATCCAGTCGTATACACATCAATCCTCACTGCGGTAGTAATGTGGTCAATATAGATCCAGTCGTGTACACACCAATCCGCATTCCGGTAGTAATGCGGTCAGTATAGATCCAGTTGTGTACACACCAATCCGCACTTCGGTAGTAATGTGGTCAATATAGATACAGTCGTGTACACACCAATTCGCACCCGATAGTAATGTGATCAATATAGGTCCAGGCGTGTACACACCAATCCGCACCCGGTAGTAATGTGGTCAATATTACATCAGCCTTGTACACTTCCCGAGACATTAACTTGTACCCATATTCTACTGGATTGACCTGGCAACCCAGGTTAATTGTACGAATCTGCCTCTGACTGAATGTGAACCCATAACCTTCGGGCTGAAAGGCAAGCGTCTAGTCAGTACGTTAACCCATGGTACGTTGCGAGGGACAAAGGGAGAAAACTGGATTAATGATCAATTGGCTGCGCGTATGATTGGACTAACTAATATAATAAATTGTACAGATGGTTCAAATAGTGGACACGTTTAAAAATGATGTTTAAGCCAGAGGCTCGATTGGCTGCGTTTGGTTTTATCCTTAATTAGTTTTTAGTCATTATTCGCGGTTGCAACTTCACTGCAAAGGGTCACCCATATAATGCTCCGTTTCTGTGCCACTGTGAATATCACATAAATTGTTCCTCACTGTCCCATGTTTAAAGTGGAATAGACAGCAGTCCTGACACACCAACAGCGCGCACTTCCATAAGAAAGAGAAGGAAACGGCAGAAGAAACAAAAGAGCGTTTTATGATTTTCACTTTCATGTCTTCTATCTCTTCTTCATTTACAACTTTCGAACATTCAGTAACAATCCGCGCCGTTAGCAATGAATGTAAAACAGTGTGCTAATGAAGATTGAGGGCCAGAACCGTTGGCTTTCTGGGCGCCAGGCCTCACATAATTCCTTCAGCACCAGAACTGGCTTTTCAAGGGACTTTCCGCTTAAGTATCACCTGATACCTTTCTTTAGTGTACAGCAACTCGCTTGAAGGCTTGTGGGCATGCTCTAGTATGTATTTCCGGGTTGGTAGGCGATGGGTTGTGGTAACTGGATACGTGGAAAACTGTATAGCTGTCAGCGTGGTGGTGTGGTGGACGTCCGTCTGATGTTTCTTGGAATGCCACTTCACGTAGTAGCATGAACTAAACTTGTCCATAAACAGATTATCGCTGGTCGTCTAGACTGGGTAGGTCACGAGTAACTTAATAGGGTACTCATTTTGAGTAAACATACCACAATCTATTCTTGTGGTAAATGGAGGTGTAAATCGATAATTAATCTTCGTCTTCTTCTCCCTCTCCTCCTCCTCCTCCTCCTCCTCCTACTCCTCCTCCTCCTCCGTCTCCTTCTCCTCCTCCTCCTTCTTCTTCTTCTTCTTCTTCTTCTTCTTCTTCTTCTTCTTCTTCTTCTTCTTCTTCTTCTTCTTCTTCTTCTTCTTCATCTTCTCTTTCACAAAGGCTACGGCATATAAGGTAGCGTAGCCACTTCCCTTCCTCATGGAATTTCCTCTCCAAGGAGTCTCCGTGGCGAAGTGGTCAAGCCGTTTATCTCGGGCTCCGAAGGTTGGTGGTTCGATTCCGAGCCGCGTCCTTCGGCTCACGAGTTAAATTTTTCAGAGACTCCTGTGGGTCGTCGCCAGAGCTACGGAGTTCGAGCTTTGTGCGACGCTTTCTGCGCTGCGGAAAGTGACCGAGCCATATGGGATAAAACCCGGTGCAATGAAGTCGACCCTGTCGACTTTTAAGCGACTTTTTTTCCTCTCCAGACAATTTCCAGAAATGTCAAAGAAGTTTCTAGTGCCCTTCTTTATATGTCTGAGACGACCCCACTGCCGTGCTGGCCGGACACAACAAAAATCATACCTCTGCTGGGGATTGAACCCGAACACTGTCTTGACATGCAAGCGCACTAACCGCTATGTGGCTGTGGTTTGTACATTATAAGATTCTCAAACATGAGCCACGGATACACTGAACTCGGTGTTATCTCACATAGATCAGTCTCTCTCCACAGAGCAGCTAAACTCCTAACGAAATAATTACACGGAGCACGAACTCCTTAGCTACGCCGACCAACCCCAGGGATTTCCGAAAAAAATTACCCCCGCGAAGCGAAAGACGGGTTCCGAAATCGAACCCACAACCTTCCGTACACGAGGCAGACGGCCTTAACTACTTGGCCACGATGACCACTGGGTAGATCATATCAAATATTTATAAATTAAACATCCATATCGTCAAAAAATATATTTCCTGTTGAGAATTTAATTAACAAAGAAATAAACAATATATTGCACATTTTAAGGGGATGAGGAGGGGTAATCGTGGCTGAGCGATTAAAGTGTCCGCCTCAGGTTGACGAGATAACGAGTTCATTCCAAGCATAGAGCTGAGAATTTCCCTAAGAACCTGTGGTATCTAATAATATCACATCTACTCATCCTCTGATCTCTTTGGTAGGAGATCGGAGAACTAGCTAATGCTCATTAAACTAATAGTTCTGTAATCCGCACAGTCAACAGCTCTTGACTTCTTGGGTAGTGTGTTGAAAATTGATGTTTTCAAATCCTTGGGGGATGTACCTCCCACCTAAGTATCTGTTATCTAGGCACCCAAATACCTAAATCAGACAGACAAGTCCCGCAGCAGAAACCTTGCTGTGAGTATATGAAGTATTAGAAGTATCACATTTGGTAGGCCTTAGTGCACGGAGGAATAGGTGGTCAGTCTCTATCTCCCTTACCGAACGTCGAGAGCTGGCATCGAAGCCTAGTTTGACGGCGCTCATGCCAATATCATCGTAGCGTCTTAACGCTATGATGATCATCATGTGCCATGCCGGTAAGTGTCGGCGGTCATGTTTTGCCATCTCACTCGATCACCAGAATCGTGAATCAGCTCAGTGTTTCTGTCTCGAACATGCATCGTGATCAGTTCATCCAGGTATTTACTTCTCTGCCTTCTTCTTGTTCTCTTCCCCCAGTTGTCACCAAGTTCTCCAATTTATTTCTTGTCATAACGTGACCAAAATATTGTGACTGTCTACCTCTAATTTCTCTAATCAGTTTACGGTTTTCATTTGTTTCTTGTAGGACTTGTTCATTGGTTTTTCTGTCTATCCATGTTATTCTTTGCATTCTCCTCAGAAACCACATTTCCACAGCCATCAGATGTGTTTCAGCTTGTCTGCTCATTGACCACGCTTCACATCCATACAAAAGCGCATGTTCCTTGTAGTACATCAACACTCTTTTTCTCGTTGTAAATCACATCTTTTTTATTGGTCAGTATGTTTTCCATCTTGCTGCTTAACGCTATTCCAAGTGCTAAATGCCTAAACCCATTGTCTGCTTCAATTCCCCTTTTGATGTTGCATTCGGAAAAACATTTTTTCTTTGTATTTACTAGGAATTCCGTTTTTATCTATAATTGATCATATGTTTTTGCTTTCTGTTGCAACTATATCTGTCATTTCTCTAACTACATTTCAGTGATAATAAAACTTTCCGATTTTTACTGTAGAGTCGAGTCGACAGTTATTTCGAATTACACCGAACCACAACACTACAGCAGCACCACCACAGCACCTCAAGTCACTTGATCCGACAAAATGCATATTGATATAAAAACAATTCCCGGTGAGGGTAGCTCTAGGGGAAACGGTATGATGTCTGTGTTTATCCGCGAATGAAGATCCTCTTTTTGGTGCTTTAGACAAGTATTATTTTAAGGGAAAGTAAGGCACAAAGAAAGGTCTGGATCGACACAGGATGAAAGGTCAAACCGCTTTAGAAAGTCAAGCTTGCATTTCAGCACGTGCGGCTCTGGAGATAACATTTTAAGAGCGTTACCTCCTTTATATCCAGCTCTTTTGCCTTAAATCTACCACTGGAGCTGCATATATAACATCATCATCATCATCATCATCATCATCATCATCATCATCATGCATCTTCCATCTGATGTTATAAATGCCCCTATGTATTTAAGAGATTAAATGTCATGGAATGTTTAATCGCCATAAGCGACTTCTTGTACCTATTATGGCCTTATATAAGTTTTCCCTAACACCCCCTTTAATATGATATGAAATACACGTCTGCTACCATGTTAACAACTTTTAGATCATAACTGAGACAGACCCTTACTTCCCATTTTCCCCTATGCATTTTTGGTAAATTGAAACCTGCTTTTTGTTTGCCACTGAATCTGTTGAAATTATACCGGGTGTTTGTACAGTCTCATTACACTTTGTATGTAGAACAAATTTGAAAAATGAAGTACACGATGTAATCAAAACATGTGCACCCCAGTCCATCGTGAAGCAATATGTAGCTAATGGCTGTCTTCTCTTGGAGTAATTCTTTGCACTCCAAAAAGAATGGTGTTATCAACGAAAGAAAGAATATTTCAGATTTATTCTACATACAAAGTGTAGCGAGACTTTTCAAACACCCGGTATATATTTATTTATTTAAATTGGTAGTGAATCAAAGAAGACATGAAGTAGGATCGTTGAGCTTTACTCGTCATGCAGCAGGTCTCTTACAGAACGTCTCTCTCGATCTCATGCCATGTCTCCTGCCTCATGCACTTATCTACCAGAAACGAAACCTTCCATCACCGTTGTTTCCAATCCACTGTGAGGGTATGGTAAAAAATATATGGACAAAAATATATGGTCAAAATATTTTAGTTTCTGAGACACGATAATGTTTATGAGCTGGTTTCTTCAATGTTCACATTTTGTAGAATTTCAATATTTTTCTTCTTCTTGGTCAATTATATTCTAAAACCTGTTCTCCAGCATTTGAGCTAAAAAATAACTCCAATTGTCGTCTTTGGTGACTGCGAATTGTCCGTGATCCACATCCATATTATGCCACAAGAAAGATGCATGGATTCAATCCCCAAGAGTGGCAAGATTATTTTTCCCAATCAGTTAGGCTCTGGAGAGAACTCAGATTCATGTAATAGATACAGGATAATGTATACATCAGTGGTTCTCAACCTTTTTTAGCCCATGCACCTCTTCACCATACGTTCAGAATGTCATTCCCTGTCCCCCCCCCCCACCTTTTCGTATTTCCTCCCTATAAATCCCCGCCCCCTCCTTGCCCTACGCAAATGGAAGCTAAATTTAATAACTCATACTAGAACAAGTCTAGACGTTTAGATAAAACGTGATTTGAGGGTCTACTTACGTTATAGAACGAATTTAAGAATGGTTAGAATCACAGAACTGTAAAGTATGGAGGGAAAAACAATATGAAGTAATCGGTTCTTGTATTAACGCGATCTTGAAATAATCTGAATTCCACCCTGGAAACCATTAAACCCCCCCCCCCCCCCCCAATCCCATTCCCCTGGGAAAGAACAACTTTGAGAGAGACGAGTGTCTTGCCACTAGGCAACCGAGGTTCCCATTGCGCTATGGCGTCACCCAATTAAGGCGGTTCATACATATACACATTGTTTGCCGTTCATAGATGTAGAGGAGAGAAGCATGGATTAGTGGACGCACTAGACAACATAAACAACATTAAACTAACATAGGTCAGATAACAAACACTTCAGACTGTTTCCAGTATATTAATTAATATTAATTTTAATATAAAATTCCTACTTTTATGGCGCTATTTCAATTATGAGATAGGAATTCTGTCCATATTCCATTGTTGTGGATTCATGTGGATGGTAGACCTGGATAATGAAGACACGTTTTTTTTATAGAGGTGTCTAGTTGGTTATGTGTCGAAATACGCTTGTTCCTACAGCGAGTCTTGGTCGTCATTTGGAGGTGACCGGTTCCAATCCAGGTCGATAACTATAGCTTTTAATTTTTGATGTTGTCCAGTGCGTCCTCTTATCTCTGCTTTTTTTCCTCTACATCTAAGAGCGCCAAACTAAACGTGTATGTTTATTTATGAACTTTCTTAGTGGTCTCAAAGGTTTCCTCAATTAATATTTATTTGCAACCCAGTTAACAATAATGGAGGAGTATATGCCTGGGAAGAGAGGAAGAGGAAGGCCAAAGAGATGATGGGTTGCAGGATGTGGCGGATGATCTCCAGTTGGGTGTATCGGATCTTGCTTGTGATCGAGAAGTTTTCCGGAAGGTTGTTATGGGAGTGAGGTTCTGCAAAGGACATGCTACTGAATGAATGAATAAATGAATGAATGAATCAATCAATCAATTAATTAATTAATTAATTAATTAATTAATTAATTAATTAATTAATGTCCCCAGTTAAGGTGGAGCGACGTGCTAAAAATTTCGTGTCAATCTTCGGGCGATATAACCAGACTTGAAATAACATAACCAGAGCATCTCACATCATTTGCGTGATTCAGCTATATTTTTATCCTCTTGTGGTTTCAGATTCGGCATCGCCCCTGTTGATTGGGCCTCCGCCAATGATCAAAGATGACATAGATCCCAACTGTTGGAATTTCACCTATGGCAACTGGCGAGTCCAAGAGTTTTACACCCCGAATTACCCAGGAGAGTACCTCAATACCGTTGATTGTGTCCTTTATTTGGAAGGTAAGGATTGTTTGTCGTTCTTCTCTTCATCATTAGCAACAATATGATTATTATGGTTATCAATGTTATCATCGTCGTAAGCATTAACCTCTTTCTCTCCTTCTTTCATCATCAGAGTCATATTCAATATTGTTGGTGCCGACATCATTATCATTATCTTCTTATTTTCCCTTCTGATCAATATTATAGGCATCATTATCATCTTCTCCTTGTTCCTACTGATAAATACCATAACATCGTCGCCCGCTTGCCTCGGTTTGGCACATAATTATGTTGTAATGTGTCTATATTGTCTCTGTTGTTCAAAATGTTTCATCGTAATTTCCACATGACCTCTGTACACTATCAATTTATCTGTCTGTCTGTCTGTCTGTCTGTCTGTCTGTCTTTTCTCTCTCTCTCTCTCTCTCTCTCTCTCTCTCTCTCTCTCTCTCTCTCTCTCTCTCTCTCTCTCTCCCTCTCGCTCTTTTCTTACTCACGTTCATTCTCTTTCTTTATCTGTCTCTTTCTTTATGTCTCTCGCTTGATGTTCTTCTGTCTGTATATCGCTGTCTCGCTCTGTATGTGATACTTCACAGGCATAAGCTGCAATATTATTTACGTATTTTGTTTGCAGGGAGATATAAAGAGAAGTAGAAAATCAATCATCTGTCTTTGTGAATTGTCCTCCTGCAGTATATAGGTTTTTAATGTTGTTGGCGTCGACCTCATCATCATCATCATCTTCTTCTTTTCGTTTCTGATCAATCTCAAAGGCATCATCATCATCTTCGTGGTTTGCATTCTTGTTACCATTCATGGGATTCTTAACATTCAATGAAGAAGACGACAGTATTAGCAAAAGCAGTCCAATAAGACATTGAAGTGACCGCGCCGTGTAGTGTTGAATTTGCAGCATGTTGATGTGTACTTAAAGTTGTCTGGAGACGACCGCGCAAAAGTCCACGTAAAAGCCCACGTAAAGTAGTGACGTATTTTGCTTGTTTCACGCCACAATATAAAATATATCGTTAATGAATAAGACTAAATACGCGATCAGATAAAATATATCTTGCTTGAATTAGATAAATTAGGCGACCAGATTAAATACATCTTGCATGAATTAGACAAATTATTCGCATAAAATGAGTAATGGTTTCTGACTGGCACGAGCAGAGTGTTTACTGCTCACTGGTTGCACATGTGCCCGTGTTATGATTGATTGTCTTCGGAGGACGATGCAATTTTCTTTGCTTAACCAAGAAAATTTATAATCCGAGTGACTGTCAGAAGGCAACGCCCCAGATATTTTTCTCTGCAATAATTTATTCACCATTGATTAAATGCAGACAAGGAGTATAACTGGGTGTTTCCATTAGACGGGTTATTTTCCCACTACGTCTACTTTCTCTTCAGTAACCTTATGTCAACGTGAAATACAGGCATGCATGTTATCTCTGTACCAGCCCCTTTGTAAAGCCATATTGTCATGTACTGGCTGCATCTTGGGCATATTTTAAAATATCGTAGAGCATTACCCAGCACCCTATGGCCCTCGTCTTTGCGGTTCATTCATACAGACATCTTCCAGTCCATGTTTTATGTTACCTTCATATTTGTAAGTTCCATTTCCTCTTCCACGCTTCTCCACTACTATCCTCATGCAGCAAACCCATTAACAAGGAGGTGTATTGTTACATTCATTTATCACAGTCCTATATTACATAATGTGACAATATAATACAGAAGACAAAAGGAGACCTAAAGATTAGACATGTTACGCCACATTTTAAGTACGAGTATAATCATGTAGGTATACAGTAGGGACACTCCATGACAGGAAACACAGAACTAACATTACACTCTATAGTTGACTATGCGCTTGTTCTGTGCACTTATCGCTTGGTGTGCATTCTCGAGATATGGTGTCCACCTTGAGTGCTGGAGGTCCCGGGTTCAAGCCCTGGTGACGACCGGTATTTTTTTCACGTGGACTTCTAGTAATAAAATTTCCCCTGGTCTCTGGGTAGTGAGATCGGACGCCAGTGTGTATTGCTGCGCACGTAAAAAATCCCTTGGTAGTTGGAAATCGAAAAAAAAGTGTAGCCTAACGGCGCTGCCCGGGCAAAATTTCGAGTTGAAAATCTACCCAAAGTATTTCAGGACCCTCGCCGGTGCTACGGAGTTCGTGCACTGAGCAGAATTTCTCCAAACTCAGGTCTGAGTTAGGAGGAGAACGGAGCACTTATGGGTTACACCCGTGTGCCGTGATGTTGATCCATCGACTAAACTAAACTAAATCATTAGCCGTGCAGTGTTAAAAACGGTAATCCCAATTGCATTTCCAATTCTTTAGAAGAATGGCCCCGTTCAACCGTCGACTGTATTGATTTCGTTATAGTTAGGGCCTTTATGTTGTGTCTCCTTCTTCTTTCGTAAATGGGGTAGCTTATATCTGCTTCCTTGAAACAAAGAACAGAAAGAAGAGGGTTTTAGTTACAATAAGCCAGGGTGACAGAATCCCGTGTTAGATCTGGTTTGCAGTTCACAAGTTAGGTAGTTGATCGGGTGTTATCTCAGATTATAGCAGAGTCATTGGTACTGTTTTAGATAACACCAAGTTATTAGTTTAAGAAACTATTCCTTTGTCTGTGATTTAAGTGTTACGTCAGATATGTTATCTATGGTTGCAAAAGAGGTAGACTATTACACACACACACGTGAACACACCCACTTATACTGAGAGAGAGAGAGAGAGAGAGAGAGAGAGAGAGAGAGAGAGAGAGAGAGAGAGAGAGAGAGAGAGAGAGAGAGAGAGAGAGACAGACAGACAGACAGACAGACATACAGACAGACAGACAGACAGACAGATCTGGACAGTCTTTTGTGTCATCAATATCAAGATATTGTTAAGCCCATGGCCTGGGTTTCGAAGTCCCCTAATCACGGTCATCTAATATGTTTGCCCCACTCATTTGTGTATGTGCCTGCAGTAGCAAGTCTCTGGCCACTTTGGAAGTATAAACAGTCAGGGCACAATGATAACTCCATATGACCAAGACTAGTTATTTAAAGGATT
Organism: Cepaea nemoralis; assembly: GCA_014155875.1. NCBI lineage: Eukaryota > Metazoa > Mollusca > Gastropoda > Stylommatophora > Helicidae > Cepaea > Cepaea nemoralis. Next base: position 45,498 of record JACEFZ010003165.1, read on the forward strand.
ATTATATTGTTATATATAGGATATATATTATTATAAGGAGCACTTACGGGTTACACCCGTGTGCTGTGATGTTGATCCATCGACTAAACTAAACTAAACTAAACTAAACTAAGACTAGATAATTTTATTTTAAATCTATTCACTAGAGATAACTCCACACGGACAATTTGATGCCGAAAAACGTTATGAGAAATAACTGACAAAGGGAGGAGGGAATTCAATAGCTCACTCCGTCAGTCCTACAAAGCTGTGATCTATTATATAAAGAAAAATGTTGACAGCACCAGAAGCTCGACAAGTACAAGGCAGATAGATACACAATCAAAGGTTTCGACCAGTCTTCATCGGAGCAAACAAACACGTGAAACATCCAGAACCAAAACAAACTACGTATCCCTAATGGTAACGTTATATCCAGACATGCTACATTGCGCTTTTGGACTCTTTGAGTCGTGTTTGGTTGGCATGCTTCGTTCGTCAGATTTATGTTTTGTTTCTTGGGAAAGATTTGACTGCAGTTTGATTTTGAATTCGTTTTGTTTGCCCTAGCAACCAGAGTCACGCTGTGTTGTTGTTTTTTTTAATAGCTGTCTTAGAGTGATGGTGAAAGAGAAAGAAATTAAACAAATAATAATACAATTATAACAAGAGTGTAACACGGGAACTAAGTTACACAATTATATAAGACATTTGAGAAATAAATGTTGGTAGTTTATTTTGTTCGTAATCCCGTAAATCCACGAGGAGAAAACAGTAGCTGCGAGAATCGGCAGCGGTTCGCGCCGCTCTGGTAACTTACAGGGGTATATGAGCCGGTCGTTCAGAAAGCAATGACAAACTAAAAATAAATATTTTGTTCCGGGACGTTGCAGTCAACATCAGCATTTTCAGCTGCTGTTGATATACTAGGCAAGTGTTACGTTCAGTAGTTTGCCATTGCTTTCTGAACGACCGGTCCCTATACCTTTTTCGAAAAAACCAGCACCGCTGTGTTTCGAACCCGGGTATACGGGCTCACAAACCGCGTTCGCAAGCCCTTAGCCACAGAGACTGGCAATGACAAACTACTGCTCGTAAAATCTTTCCTAATACATCAACAGCAGCTGAAAAAATGCTCTTGTTGACTGCAACGTCCTTTAAGGGATATGCAACATTAAAGAAAAAACAAATTTATTAATGTGTCATTATGTTGCATATAAACTAGATTTATTGTTATGTGTGACAGACGATAATTGTCAAAAGACGCATAAGCATACGTGGATTCCAGCCCTCGTGATTTTAAAATGTCGTAAACACTGGAAGATCACACCAGTGAAGAGCAGCATGCTATTGGGGGTGTTTTGGCCCGGGGACTTGCTGAGTATGAAATTCACGAAGAAACGTTGCCTATCTATGACGGCAAGTGTTTATCGCAAAACAGCGGGACATACTTGGTGACAAACAATATGCGAAGAGCTGATCGTAAAGTGTTAACGTGGCTAATGCAGCAGTTGAAATATTGATATGGTATAAGCTAATACGCCGGTCTCTCTGGCCGAGGGATTACAACACTTTCTCCGTAATCCCGTTTATCACGCAGAGTCTCGTAGCGGGCGAGAGCTGAAGGCGGTTCGACCCCCGCTGGTGACTTGCGGGATAACTGAGCCAACCGCTCAGAAAGCAATGGCAAACTACTGAGCGTAATCTTGCCAAGAAATCAACAGACAGCTGAAAGATGCTGCTGTTGACAGCGATGTCCTGTAAAGGATATGCGAATTTTAAAAAAAAATAAATAAGCTAATACATATATTTGGGGTCGGATAAAACGATGGGATAAATACATCAGTGTTTGCGGAGATTATCTTGTGTTATGTTATATTATTGCGATCAACATTCCCCCTCCTGCTCCCCCCACCTCTGACATTGCGTATTCCCATGAATGTTAATTCCTCCAGCGCAGTAATCTCAGAGTATCTCTACTCATTGTTCCCATGGCAAGATGGTTGTAATGTCTACTGAGATTATGTTCTTAAATAATAGGGAGCGACATAAGTTCAATAATAAATGGTTTTCAACGTTCCATTTCATATAGTTTTTTTTTTTTTTACATACTATTTTGTGCGTACTTATTTACTGACTCTTGTAGTTTACCGAGAATAAACAAAGCATGTGTGCACCAGCTCCGTTGAAATAGTAGAAAAATCATCAAAACGATTGTAATAAAACTTACAGTAGAAGAAGATTAAACTGCACCCATAAAACGGGGAATGAAGTTGACAACGATGGGTGCCAGAAAATGCAACAGACAGCAATGATAAAGCGTGGATATAAACACAGGTAAAACTATCAAATAAAAGAGTAACAATGAAAACGTGTGCTCATGATAATCTCGGCATAGTGCACGAACTCCGTTGTACCGTGGAGAAACTTGATGTTTTTGTACTCAAGAATATTACATTCTATAAATATTTACTAGGGGTTGGGCTGTCTAATGTTTCACGGCTGTTGCGCTAAATAACGAAAGTTATCCTATGTGTAACATATCTAGATAACAAGGGTCGACAACTACAAACAAATTATCCGCCCTTGTACATAGTTGATGCTTAATGTACAACCGGAAAACAACGGATGAAGTCACGAAGCACCTTCACTAAAAGCACATTTAAGACACTATTTACGCAGCAACGTGTCGTGGCATAGTGTTTCGTTCGCGCCTTTGCCGTACCAGTGATCCGGGTTTAACTCCCGGAAGAGGCAAGATTATCCATTCCAACCATGCGGCTTTGGAGTCCACCCGGACTCACAAAACATGGGTATCGCGTCATTGTCACAATTTTCTGAGAAACTGTCAGGGAAGGAAATGCGAAGTGGTAGGTAACTGGACAATACATCTCATATGCCGTGCCTTAGATAATGGGGAAGGACTAATACTTTATACCTGCCAAAAGCAGCGTTGTGCTTCTTCTTCTTCTTCTTCTTTTTCTTCTTCTTCTTCTTCTTCTTCTTCTTCTTCTTCTTCTTAGATATTATTATTATTATTATTATTGTTATTATTTTTATTATTATTATTATCAGGATCATTGTGAGTATCATCATTATTATTATCATCATCATTGTCATCACTATTATTATTATCATCATCATCATTGTCGTCACTAGTATTATTGTTGTCATCACCATTACTATTATTATTTTTATTTATTAGCACTACTTGTTTGACACCCATTTTCCATTGGTGCCCTAAGTTATTACTCTCTTCGCAACAAGAATAACCCATCCTGGTTTATTCCGTTAGGCCTGGTTTATGAAATGTTCGCCCTTACACTTCAGAGGATCAGGAGCCACGGTTGCTGCAGTGGCTAGCACTCTTGCTTGTCTCCCCCGTGGTCATATCCTCGAATCCCCACCGATCTGGACTTTTTAAAACGTAACTGGGCTCCTGGGTCGACTCGGACTTAAATTGGTAGCTGAAAATGTTATGGAAGTAATGGTAGCCGATGCCTACATTGCCTACTTCGTCATCATCGAGTGTCGATGTGTCTATAAATATGTGACTAACAACAGATACCCAGTATGCTCAAATCTTGGAAAAGGGTCCGGCATTTTACTCTTGCCGGGTGGCGTGGGTGATCATGTTTCTCCACAAATTGAGATCTCCGATGGCTTTGATCAATTCATGTATTGACTTCCCTTCCATGCCATGATCAGGACTGTCAAGAATTTTCTCTGACTGTCTTCCTCTATTGCTCTTGTCACAAATCTTGCCAGTTGTCATAAAATGTTCCAGTTTTTGTCTTCTCATAATAAGGCCCAAAATGATGACTGCCTCTTTCTGATGTTTGCGATAATTTGCCCTTGTGGTTTAGCCTTTCTCAAAATGTCCAGACTGCTCATTTTGCCATGTTAATGAATATTCCACCACATCGCAAGGTACAAGAGGAACAAGATGAGATGAGATGAGATGAGATGAGATGAGATGAAATGAAATGAGATGAGATGAGATGGATGCATTTTCAGCATTCTTCTATTAAACCACATCTCCAAGGCATCTAGGGATTAACTTACCTACCAACAATACCTGAAGAGAGAAACTGTCACCCAGTTGTAATGCCCGGAGTGCAGTAGCGTTGATAACGTTAACAGACATCAAGGAACTTTCGGACTGTGGCCCTGAACAAATGAAAAACAAAACACATACCACGGAAATAAAACTCTGAGACAAATTCATCTTCAGGCAACGAACGTTGGAAGAAATGCCCCATAATTGGTGAGCGTGTTGCTTTACAGCTCATCACAAGAACTTTTTCTGAAACGTACACAGCCTAATTAAGACTGATCACCTTCTGTTCAATTTCATTGCCGTCTGCCAAAACTCAAACGAAAAATAAAAACTAATAACTGGATTAATGGTTGTCTTTGAAAACTGTGGGAATGGTTGTTTTCGTGAAGTGGAGTTCGTAAAGTAAGTACTGTTAGTTTGTGATATGTTCTTTGCAGGATGCTGCAACCAACCCCGGTATTCATTGGCTGGTTGTGAATTACAGGGTCATTTTAGTTCAGTTATAGCGACCGTGATACGTTATCCCGCTTGTGAAGTCAGCTGCAGACGATTCGGAAGCAGACCCCCTTGTTTTGATTATTAACAATGGTATGAGTGTCGATCGTTCAGAAAGCAGTGGCAAACTAGTGAACGTATTCGTTTCTAGTAAATCACAAAGAGCAAAAATGTTGGGATTGATTATGGCGTCCTGTAAAAAAATAACATGCAACTAACTTTTAACTAAGTTTGTCATTGTTTTCTGGACATCCGACGACTCTTACCATCGGAATCAACTCAAAGCGGTCTTCTTCCGAAATGCCCCGCTGCTGATTTCACCGACTGTAACACCAACTTAACATCACCACTGGTTACTACATGTTATTATCTAGGTTTCGCCCAAACATTGTTTAATAACATCAATCTCACTTTCACGGGATAATTGTAAACATTCTGCGAGATGTGCCCCAGTTCAGACATCGAAGTAAACGAACTTCAAACAGACGACATCTCAGGTAACCAACCATTTAGTTGTCTTACCTGCCGTTACCTTTCTTTGATACCCGACTGGCTAATAGCCATACCTGCAGCAGGCAGTGAAGTAAAAGTCGTGTTTAGTGACTCCCCAGGGTTCGTTTATGAAATGTTGATAAACTGCAAATTTTCAGGTCTGAGAGATTAAGAACACGTCTTTGTCTTTTAAAGATGATCCTTGCAGCGCCATTATGTCTCGAGTGTTTGAGAACAAGATTCAGACTAAGTTGCGTACAACGTCATTTCCGCCGTAGAAAATTTGGTGTTATGAAGTTCGTTAATCTGATTCCGTGCCGAAGGATAATATATCGCCAAATTGTACCTCCCATTTGGACAGAAGGACGATATATCGCATACCAGGGCCATCACGTTATTTGTTTTGTTCGTGGCATTTTCCGCAAATTCAATGCTCAGTGAACACAAATTTACATTATAATACTTGTTTATTTCGCTGTGTACAATGTTTGGTACAAGCCTACATTTTGTTTGGTACTGAATAAGTTAACTAAAATTACAATACAAGTGATGATAGATTAGGTATTTTACCGTGGGATTAAAACCTAATCTAATTTATCAGGTTATTTTCCGTGAATAATTCAGAAATGCCGGTCTCCCTGGACCTAGTGTTTAACAAGACTTTCTTCGTAATCCCACGTATATTCACGTGGGTGACGCAGCTGCTCGAGATTCGGAAGCGGATCGCGTCGCGTTGATTACTTACGGGAGTATGCGAGCCGGTCGCTCAGAAAACAATGGCAAACTACTGAGCGTAATCTTGCCAAGACATCAATAGCAGCTGGAAAATGCTAGTGTTGACTGCAATGTCCTGTAAAGAATATGCGGAGGGGAAAAATTCAGAAATGTGAGATATTGTTGTATGGATAATATATACTAGTGATTAAATGTATGTACAAGATCGCTATTACGAGATGGGAGTATCTATCTATCTATCTATCTATCTATCTATCTATCTATCTGTCTGTCTGTCTGTCTGTCTGTCTGTCTGTCTGTCTGTCTGTCTGTCTGTCTGTCTGTCTGTCTGTCTGTCTGTCTGTCTGTCTGTCTGTCTGTCTGTCCGTCCGTCCGTCTGTCCGTCCGTCCGTCCGTCCGTCCGTCCGTCCGTCCTGCCCGCCCGCCCGTCCGTCCGTCCGTCCGTCCGTCCGTCTGTCTGTCTGTAGGTCCTTCCGATCGTCCGTCTTCCGTACGTCTGTCTGTCTGTAGGTCCTTCCGATCGTCCGTCTTCCGTACGTCCGTCCGTCCGTCCATCCGATCGTCCGTCCCTTCCGTCAGTCCGGCCGATCATCCGTCCGTCCGTCCGATCGTCTGTCGGCATTCATGCGTCTCTGTCTGCCTGCCTGCCTGCGTATCTATCTGTCTGCCTGTCTCTCAGTCTTCTCAACGCTAAAATGATTATATAATCACCATTATCATCATTTATCACTTGCTTGTCTATATTCAGTCTCTGTGCAATATGCATTGTTAATGTTTACAACATTCATTTGACAATGTTTTTTTCCTATGTGAATGTACCATGCACTATTGATGAACGAACGATGAGTGATTGGAAGGGCCAAATGTAAGACGGGCCTGCGTGCCCAATTTGTTACCCTTTGAAAATAAAGTTTGTTCGTTCGTTCGTTCAGTCCATTGACATACTCTTCTGTCTGCCTATCTACGTATCTATCTATCTCCCAAAAGCTAAACGAATATCATTATAATCACACATCCCGTTGTATGTTTTATGTTACTGCCTATCTTTCTGTCCACCAACAAATTCATCTGTCTGTCTGTTGTATTCTTCTTGCTTCCAACAGTCTAATACATATAACGTTAACCAGATTGTGCCGGTCTTGAGTTGTAGCAGGAAGTTACACAACACAAATGAACACCGAACTGTCTCGGGGCGAGAAAGCGGTGTCATAAAGTTACTTTATCCCCCAAAATACAAGTGACATTGTGAATCTCCGCACAAATGTACAAGTCAGCATGTTCATTGACTAAACACAGACAACAGTCTATTTCTCCGAAGTAAAGAAACATTAAATTCTCTAACAGAATCGGTGTTTCCCATTTTCACCCAATTTGAACGCTGCACGAATATTTTATGGGCAATTTGTACGTTACATTTTTGCATCGTTAATACGTTTTTGTGCGCTATTCTTCTCGAATGATTCTCTCACTCTTTTTTGTTTCTCTCCTCATTTCTCCAGCCGCAACTACTCAAAAACACCACAATGAAGTATATCTCTCGAGCGGTGTTTGGGAGTCGCAGATGGTATTTCTAACAGTTGTCTTACTGGGGGGAAAAGGGGGGGGGGGGGACGAAGTTGGGGGGAGGGGGTGATGAAACTCAGGAGTTTCATACAGCAAGTAAAAGGATTGGAAGGAACGTGCTATGAAGTTTTACGAGCTGATGAAACGTATATAGTTGGCTAAACTGTTTATGTATGTACGCTTGTGTGTTTAACTTATTTGTTCTTGTTTAACGGATCAAGCTGATGCACGCTGAGAAAAGGGAATGTGTGCGTTTTGTTGGTTGATTTAGACAGATGCCTAGTGAAGCCTCACACACACACACGCACACACAGAGAGAGAGAGAGAGAGAGAGAGAGAGAGAGAGAGAGAGAGAGAGAGAGAGAGAGAGAGAGAGAGAGAGATAAACACATATACAGATAGACAGACAAACAGACATGCAGTCAGACAAACAAATAGATATATCATGCATAAACAGACATACATTGTTTGGCGCTGATAGAAGTACAAGTAAGTCAGGTTTAGGGGACACACGAGACAACATAAACATTTAAAGCTATAGTTACCGACCGAAGATTCCAACCTGTCAACTCCAAATGACGACAGGTTCGAATCCCCGTCTGATATTAGAGCTTTAAATTTGAATGTTGTCTACTTCTTTCTTCTATTTCTATGTTCGCCAAACAAGACATGTATATTTATTTATGAACTGTTTAAGAGGCTTTAAAGGGTTTCCCAATTCATATTTATGTTTAATACAAACGTATAAATATAGCCCACTGTGAACGGACATTTACAGCGCGAAATGGCCTTATCAGTCACATTCGGTACTGCCGTAAATAAAAGTTATTATTATGCCTTTTTAAAGCACAAACTATCGTCTGTCAAGACGGCAAGGTGCCAATGTGACAATGAAATATAGATAGATGGATGTATTTTGGCGGACGGACATGATCCTTGTTGATGAAAATACAAATGTTGTACTCATCCACGGGACAATGCTCTTTCATTGTGTTCACTTGATAAATTTGCGAATCTCTGTTTCTTTTCGCCTTTCAAAATGTTTACAAAGTTGTTTGTTATTTATCTTCACGGAGGATGTGTTTTATATCATCGCCAAAGGGCCACCCTATTCTTCATTATTTAACAACTGCTGCAGAATCCAGAGACGCACTCACCAGGCTGCCCCAAACATAATTATCTTGTCAAACTAGGATGTTTCTCTGGATTGCTTACAGGATCGCTGCCTTACATCTAAACATCCATCCACCTGTTCGTTGTTGCGAGCGATGGCTAGTAGCTGGTTTGTTTACTGTCATAACATCCTGTGATGTTGAAACATCAGCTCCACTTCTAGTTATCGTGGAAGTGGGTGGGGGAGAAAAAGCCGGGGGGAGGATGACAGTTGTTGCTTCATACATGTCTGTTACTGTGTCTGACATTGAGGCACTGACATGCTAATATCCCACCCATTCTCTGACACTCTTCACCCCGACCCTAGATTGTGCTGAATAGACATATAAGAGAGCGCGGTGGTAGTGGAGAAGACGAAGAAGAAGAAGATAGAGAAGTGGAGGGGGTGGGGAAGGAAGCTGATTATGATTTTCATCATGATGAAATATGGAAGAAGGAGAGGAAGAAACAAGATGAAGTAGAATTTGTTGAAGATGATGATGATGATTAAAATACACACACACACACCCACACACACTTAACCCCTACACGCATACAAAGGAACAGTCGCACGCTCGTAGACACAGATAGCCACGCATACACATACACTAACAAAACAACACATTCACACACACACACACACACACACGCACACATACACACACACGTGCGCGCACACACACACACTCATTCACACACACACCACATATATCTATGAACATCTTTTTAGTTACGAGTAACATGTGGACTGTGTTAGAGAGAATGGGAGGTGCTGAAATCGGCCATGGTTGTTGAGTGGTGGAATCATTTGAACGGAACTGTTGTCGTGAGGGCGGAGGGTGCTGAAGTAAATGCCTTATCCATCAGTTGACGAAAACGTAAACGAAGGAAAGGTGTGAAGCCATGATGGAAGCGTTGACAAGGTTTCACATAGACTGGTGCCAACGATAAGAGTTAATGAACACAGATTCCAGGGATGTATGACACCTCACCGGTGAAATCTAATTTTTTTTTCATTTCGTTTAGAGGTTTTAACTCTTAAAGAACACACGGCCGTTATTTACAGGACATTGCAATCAATCCCAGCCCCTATTGACTGTTTGTGATTTAATAGGTAATTTTACTTTCAGTAGTTTGTAATTGCTTTCTCAACAGCCAACGCTTCATACCACTGAAATCACCGCAAAACGATCTGCTCCCAAATCGTTTACGGTTCGGAAAGTCCATGGATTCCGAAACTGCGTGCACTAATCTCTAAACCAGAGACACCAGTGACGGTTATTAAGAAAGTAGAGGGGAAGAGGTGGTGGAGATCTTTCTAAGTGTGGGTGCCACGGTGGCGTAGTGACTAGACTTTGGTCTGCTGGCCAGTGGTCTTGGGTTCCATCTACCCAGCCTTATATGGGTACCAGAAGCTGTCTTGAGAAGTAAAGGCGGCCGGTGTGATACTGACCACATCAGCTAACCAGTGCCGATTGGTCTATAACAAATATGGTTCCAGCACCTTATGCCCATTGCGTTATAATTGATTAACATCCATGGGATGATTAATCGTCTTAAGTGACTTCCCGTGTCTGATATGGGTTTATATATCGCCGAAATATTGTCATTGTTTTATAATACAACATGTCTGCTACCATATTAACAACTTTTAAGTCATTACTGTGAAACACCTCTACTTCCTATTTTCCGCCATCTATTTTTTTTATAAATACAAAAATACTTTTTGTTTGGCACAGAATCTGTAAAGGCGTGTACATGGTTTCTTTATTTACTACTTTACTATTTCTAAATATTATAGATTATAGGCCAGATCATTTATGATACTTTTGGTTTCGCTGAGAGCTTATTACTACTTCAAACAACGTCTTTATAGGTATGCATAACGAGGTATTTCGAAGCATGACGTAGGAGATCGTAATTTGTGGAGAGGCATGATCGCTTACGCCAGCCGGCAAGGCACTGGGGGATGATGATAACGAATTAGCTTGCCAACCACAGCCTAACTGACACAGTTTTAGCAGTACGGTTTAGGAGAATTCAATACGGAGGAGACTGGTGGACCTTTAGACATGTCCGGAGTGCGGTGATGATAATACTAACTGAACTCTATTCCATTAGCACCTTGCCGTCTTGATAGACGATAATTTGTTACATTTCGCTTCAAAACGTTATAAGAACTACATCATATGACGGTAGCGAATATGACTAATTAGACCGATTCGCGCTGTAAATGCTCGTCCAAAATGGGTGCATGTGAACACATGGTCATTTTGACCATCACGCACCACCTTACGTCTCACGCGCTCAATGTGTGATCAATCTGCAATAATTTTCTCATTTGTCTTTAATCCATTTCTGATCTTAGCCTCCATGTAACAGACGCAGTGTCGATTTGCTCCCAGTGTGCAAAAACATTAATGTTGAGTTTACTTGAGTTTAACTGAAATAAACATTGATGTATTTTTTAAAGCCTTGAAGTAACTGATGTTTTTCATACTCAACATCTTCTTCATCGTCTGCTTCTTCTTCTTCTTCTTCTTCTTCTTCTTCTTCTTCTTCTTCTTCTTCTTCTTCTTCTTCTTCTTCTTCTTCTTCTTCTTCTTCTTCTTCTTCTTCTTCTTCTTCTCTTCCCCCTCCTCCTTTGTTCTGTTTCTTGTACTTTCTCGTCTTCTCGTTCTCCAGATTATGTTTGGGCTCCCCATTCGTATTTCCTCCGCTGGGATAGCTGGGTTCACCTTTACGAACATTTTCCCGTCAACACGTTGTAAATTATGGCGTACCCACCCCATACTTTCTCGTCTTAATTTCCTGTAATGCAAACCTTACGCTACAAAATATCCGCCACCAATAGTGATGTGCCCTGCTCGAAATAACTAGAGCATTTCTTGGAGATTATTCGCCCGGGATAGAAAATCTCAAATTCCGAACTTAAGGATGAAAGCCTGCCAGCGCAACCAACATATTGTGTATTTTCACAGACATCTGCAACCGTCACACACACTTCCACTAAACCCTCGCTAAGATCTCGCATAATTCTGAAAGTTCTTCACGAGGCTCAAGCTGTCTTCAAAGAGAGTCCACAAGTACGCAGTAGGAGTCGCTTTTTAGGAACTCGGAAACACGAGACTAGTAATATGTGCCGCATTTCACGAGAACAGTCGAGGGCATCAGATATCTGTGAAAACAACAACCGCCTTTCGTGTGCATGTCATCGCAGCTTCTGTCTTTCCCTGATCTTTCAGCTCGTCACACACAGAAGTGTTGGAAACAGCGGCTCAGATATGTTTCAGCGCGCCTCAGGGTTTCTTTTTCTTTAAACGGTCATGATTGTCGTTGGTTGGAAATCTGTGTTTATAGTCTGTTTACTTTTGTTTGCCCAAATATAAAATTCCGTATCTCAGTAACCAATTGATGGAAAATGATGAAATTTAGCATATATCCTTATCAGTATGTCCACCCAACAAAAAAATTGTTGTTCTGGAGATTGTACAGCAGATATCAGTGTTTGTTTATAAGCGGTATATAATTTACGGGTCAGAGATTTAAGTCCATAATATTACATGTATTATACCTTCACCCAGACACATCCGCGCGTTTTAAAAAAATTTCTCGTGATTCACGTTTTGGTACGTTCGGCGCGCAGTTGCATGGGAGTATTCAGAAGTGTCGTCAATGTGGGTTCTTTCATGAAACGTGATTATATAAATAAATCTTACCATTAATATAATATTAATAGCTAATATTTGAATGCGTGAATATTGTTCAATGGGATTGAATGTGAAATTTTGTACACTTCAAAGCATCGCTATGAAGTTGTACACATATGTGTGTCAAGAAGCTGATCGCAGGAAATTGTTTCATACCGTTACAAATCCCGAAAAAGAACAGTGCACGCATTGGGTTTGAGTAAACGGTCATTTTGTCGATGGGTGCAAGAATCTGGAATGAAACCAACACGCGATAAGCAAACGGTAGGTTGAAAGGCAATTGTAGACATCTTTCACAAGGATGTCATAATTCGAGCTATTATAAAAATGCTGGATGCCAAAGAAACAATGACTGTAAGAAAACTTAGGGTTTGTTTGAGAAAGAACAATAATATAGAGCTATCCAAAACAACTTTGTGGAAAATTATAAGGACATTAGACTTCACTTTTAGAAAGTACAAGGGGGGGTAGAAATATCCTTTGCGAGCAACTGCATTTAGGAGCCATAAGAAGCAGATACCTACGTGAAATAAGGGAAAACGCAAAGAAAATTATGACATAATGAATTTGGATGAGACGTGGATCAATGCGCACCACACAAGTGAAAATGAATGGCAATCAGTGGATGGAAAGATAAAGCGATATGTGCCCAATAGTAAATGACACCGTTTGGTCATAGCCTATGCTGGTAGTACTCATAATGGCTTACTACAGAATGCTGAACTCGTGTTTGTATGAAAGCATACAGACAATAGGGATTATCATAATGAGATGAATGGTAATGTATTTAGATATGTGATCTTGTAAAATTATGGACAATGCATCATATCACAAAGTTGTTGTCCAAGAAGACAAAATACCTATGGCATCAAGCACAAAGGAAGCAATAAAGATATGGCTCCGAAGAGAAAATATACCATTTCCAGAAATGTTTACATTTTTGTCCCTTGTAAAACAGGCGCAAAAAAGCAAGAAATATCAAATCGACAAGTTGATAGAAGAGTATGGCCATAGGTGCTTGAGACTTCCGCCGTACCATTCTCATTTAATCCCTATAGAACTTGTGTGGGCTAAAATTAAAGGACAGGTGGCAGCTGACAATACTACATTCAAATTGTCAGACTCAAGATACTAACTCAGTCCGCGCTATTAAATATTAATAAAAGTTACTGGAAAAAATGTGAGAACCATGTGTTGAAAGAGGTAAGAGGACTATTCAAGAAAGGCTGGATTGAATATTATGCAACCGAGAGCAGTCATCAATCCTACTGGAATCGTCCGACACAGATTAAGGTCTGGGCAGATCGCAGACCTTAATCCACGTGCACACTTACTGTGATATTTTGCTCCAACTATTCAGACGAATCGCAGGCCCTAACCATTACAGCATCAGCACAATGTCAATGGCAACAGTTTAGTGTTCCACAGGGATGAATTTTCAGTTCCTCAAGCCCTCAGCGGTGACAAACAACTGGTACGGAAATAAACACCTGAACGCATTAAATACCAACAGAAGAGTAATATTGCGGTGGAAACTGACATATTGTGGCATAACAAGAAACGTGAGAGCAAATACCGTTGTCAAATTAGCTGACAACACACAAATAAACGAATCAATGTATAAACTTCAACGGAAAGAGGACCAACATCTTGGTCGTTAAGAAGAAATCCCACTACAGAGACACTGACAACTATTTTCATAATGCAAAACAGGTATTCATGTTCCGTCTCTGAACGGTAAACAGCAGAGTAGACAATCTTTCACGAAGACTCAAAGCGGGTCTGTCACCCATGTGTACGTGTGAACAAACTACACAGACAGCTGAACAGATCCTTAAAAATGGACACATGATGACTAAATTGCGGTATCATTTATGGTCACTCCATACGCACATTAACGCACAGCTATTTGGAAACTTTCACGAACTCAATATAAAAAGCTAAATGCATCCTAGTAACATGAACTTCTTGTGTACACATTATTAACCAGCAGTTGAAGAAACAAGAACGAAATGAAAAATAAGGTAAGAAATATATTTCTTCTACTTTCCTGTCAATTTACACATTATTTACCCCCTGCCTCTGTAAATTCTCTGTCTTTACTAATATTACACATTGCACCCCTCTCGGGAGTCTCCGTGGTGAAGTTGTCAAGCCGCCTGACTCGGGCTCCGAAGGTTGTATGTTCGATTCCTTCATTTCACGAATGCATTTTTTCGGAGACTCCCGAGGTTCGTCGCTGGAGCTACGGAGTTCGTGCTTTGCGCGACGCTTTCCGCGCTGCGGAAAGAGACTGAGCCATTTAAGATACAAACCCGGTGCAATGCAGTCGACCCTGTCGACTTTTAAGCGACATTTTTTTTATTGTTATGTCATCCACTCCCATACGAATCTGGCTACGCCTTGTACTTGTGTCGTAGTGACTTGCGGAGTGACGTGCTTTACCGTAAAACTAGCTCGTTAGCGTAAATTCACTACATTTTCGCCAAAACATGAAAGAAATGTAGCCGCTTTCGATGAATTAAGTTGCCTTTGGACCTATCAAAGACATATTCCTTGGGTGGTTGTAAATATAAGACGGCAGGAAAACTCTCAAAATGATGCAACAGACAGTTTTCATAAAAATTGATCGTGAATCAAGGCATTCATTTCTGAACAGACTATAGTTGAACATTTGCGTGTCTACTTGAACTTAGTAGAACAGGCAAGCACTGGTGAAATCTCAAAAACAGTTTATTTAATGATGTTAAAAGGTTGGTAGCATGTTTCTTTTTTTAATACAGAACGTCGGAATCAACACCAACGTTTATTTGCTGTTTGTGATTGTATAGGCCAGTTTACATTCAGTAGCTTGTTATTGCGGTCTGAACGGCCAAAGACCTTTATGAAAATCAAAGCAAAGCTATCTGCTTCCGGACCACCTAGCCTGACTTCGAACCCAATATGTCGGAATTGTGAAACTGTTAGCACTACCCCTACACCACAGACGCCGTCTATGATGTAGAGAAGATGTTATTGTTGATGGGTTAACACGTTTTACCCCAGAGAATTGTTATTATAAAAGGATAAGATTATGTGCCACGAGGGGTTAACGTAATAGTAACTGCCTGTGAATAGTGTCAAAAATCGGATAGAAACATCGTGCCTCCAATATTCTGTTACATCGTATTTCCTATGTTTTGTAACATTATACCCCCAAAGTGCTGTTACATCATGACCCCAATGTTCTGTAACATACATCATATCCCCAATGTATTGTAACATATCCTCAACAGTTCTGTATCATATCAATAATTTTATGTAACGTCCTTTCCCCAATGTTCTACAACATCATATCCCCAATGTTCTGTAACATCATATAACCAACGTTCTGTAACATCATATTCACAAGATTCTGTAACATAACATCCCCAATGTTCTGTATCATATCCCCAATGTTTTGTAACATCATATCACCAATGTTCTGTTAGTTAGTTAGTTAGTTAGTTAGTTAGTTAGTTAGTTAGTTAGTTAGTTAGTTAGTTAGTTAGTTAGTTAGTTAGTTAGTTAGTTAGTTAGTTAGTTAGTTAGTTAGTTAGTCGAGGTTCCAACTTCACGGCAACGGGTCGTCCCCATTATGCTCCGTTCCTGTGCCAGTGAAAATCATACAAAATGCTCCCCAGTGTCCAATGTGAAAAGTGGATTCGGCAGGAGTCTCGGCAATCTAACTGCTCGCACAAGTACACTGCCACCGCCAAAATGCCATCACAAAATTATTCCACGAAAACCACAGTTCCTCGTCGATGGTCTCGGCAGTCACCAGAAAGACCTCATTGACCCAGGTTTTCTCACATGGCTCGGTATTTTATCGCATGGCGACCCGCCGAAAGTGTCGCATAAAGCACAAACTCCGCAGCTTCAGCGCCGTCTCCGGGGAGTCTCCTGAAAAATGCACTCGTGAACCGAAAAGGTAACTCAGTCAATTCAGCAACAGCAACAGCCGGTAGCCATTGCTCCGAACATGCAGGTCACTGTACAGTACAGATGTAAAAGCATTCCCCGCGAATTTCACAGCTCACAGTGTCGTCCACGCACTCACTCAGTAGCAGGGCGACGGAACCATGCACTACCAGTCCAACATGAGGAAAACGCGATTGCAAACCATAGCTGCAAGCATAAACACGCAACTGGCCTTAACTGATCAACACCTAACCGCCATGTTAGCGACCAATGTTCTGTAACATCATATAACCAATGTTCTGTAACATCATATCCCCAATGCTTTGTAACATCATATCCCCAAATTTTCTGTACCATCATATCCACAATATTATGTAACATCATATTTCCAATGTCATGTAACATTATATCTCCTATGTTCTGTAACATCACATCCCCAAAGTTCTGTAACATCATATCCCAAATGTTCTGTAACTTCATATCTCCAGTGTTCTGTAACACTATATCCCCAATCTTCTGTAGCACCATAGCCCCAATGGTCTGTAACATCATATCCTCAATGTTCTGTTATGCCATATCCTAAGTGAATGTGCTTTACGACTATATCCATAATGTACTATTACTCACTAGCACCTTGCCGTCTTGGCAGTATGTCAGATTGCTGCTTTAAAAAGTGCATAACTACAAACCATTGTGGGGACCAGGGATGGAGTTGTACCTCTCACTAGCTACAAAGCCAGGGCTGAAGTGCAGAGACCAAGAGTTTCCGAAGTAGCATGATCCCCCTCTCGGCCTGCCTGGATTACTCCAGAGGCAAGGTAACGTCCAATACATCTGAAACAAGGCAAGCTGCTGCAGCTGTCGGATTAGCAAAGCAATGCTTTAACTGTCCGCCTGTCGGAGCTTAGAACATAGAACAGCTGCCGATCGAGACTTAGGGCCTGGTCTGCCCTGCCATGTCATTTAAACTTAGATTGCATTTCCTCGCATCAGGATAAGGCCTGTACCCTCCCAATTGAGCTCCTCCGCCCAAAGACGTTGGCATAATGTGGGGTGTCGGGTTCGGTGAGCGCCAGCGCAACAATCGACGCTAAGAGTAGGTAGTGCCGTCTACTGTCAGTACGGTAGCTTAGTCATATTTGACCAAGACCTGACATATAAATGCTCTATAATTGCTTACAAACAAACGCTTCCCAATCTTTTTCTTTCTATGGGATGAATACTACGTGTGAAAGCACCTTAATTATGTGGCTAGTACATTCGCCAAAATGCTCAGTAGATCGCAGCTGAAGAATCCTTCTGAGTGTAATCTGTACGACATCGCATGACTCCAGAATCCACCGAGCCTAATAATATTGGTACCAAACAATGTCCAGATAACTAAGGCCGGCGGAATGATACTGATCGCGAACTAATATAGTGACTATATAGGAACTATCAACCTATGACTAAGTACACAATATGCCACCATGGTATTCATATTTCTGCTTCTTCTTCTCCTTCTACTACTACTACTACTACTACTACTACTACTACTACTACTACTACTACTACTACTACTACTACTACTACTACTACTACTACTACTACTACTACTACTACTACTACTACTACTACTACTACTACTACTACTTCTACTACTACTACCACTACTACTACTGCTACTAATGCTGCTGCTGCTGCTACTACTACTACTACTACTACTACTACTACTACTACTACTACTACTACTACTACTACTACTACTACTACTACTACTACTACTACTACTACTTCTACTACTACTACTACCACTACTACTACTGCTACTAATGCTGCTGCTGCTGCTACTACTACTACTACTACTACTACTACTACTACTACTACTACTACTACTACTACTACTACTACTACTACTACTACTACTACTACTATTACTACTACTACTACTACTACTACTACAATTAGTATTACTAATACTTCTACCTGTACTATTTCTACTTCTGCTTCTTCTGCTTGTTGTTGTTGTTGTCGTTGTTGTTGTTGTTGTTCTTCTTCTTCTTCTTCTTCTTCTTATTATTATTATTATTATTATTATTATTATTATTATTATTATTATCATCATCCTGCTGTTGCTGCTGCTGCTGCTACGACTACTTCTACTACTACTGCTACTACTACTACTTCTTATCTACTCTTCGTACATCTACAGACGTCAAGATCAATCAATTCAAAGGAAACAGCAGTAATCTAGAGCTTTTTGACTTTCTATAGACCTTGTCCTCTATGAAGCGTGTGTACAAAAAAGTAAATGCTTCATTAAATGTGTTCATTGTAATCAGATTGCTTCTTGTATATTTTACCCAAAGTTGTACTTAAGATACACTGATTACTGAACAACCCAATCCTCGATTAAGCCAACTTTCTAACTCGTGATCCGTCTCGGATTCTGGCGCACGCTGACGAAACACAACCAGATCAAAAAATAGTCTTTTCTGTAACGTGAGTTAGATGCCCCTTGTATCCAAGCTGTTCTTTTCTTACAGCAATTGTTAGTATAATCTTTTCCAGAAACATCTAGGCCAAACACATGTGACGTATTCGTTCCAATTTTTCCAATTACCCCATTGACTTTCTAGCTGATACAACTGTATGTATCATGTATGTATGTGTGTGTTTGTGTGTGTATGTGTGTGTGTGTATTTGTGTGTGTCTGTGTGTATGTATGTGTGTATGTGTATGTGTGTGTCTGTGTGTGTGTCTGTGTGCCTGTCTGTCTGTGTGTCTGTCTGTCTGTGTGTCTGTGTGTGTGTGTCTGTGTCTGTGTGTGTCTGTGTCTGTGTGTGTCTGTGTGTGTCTCTGTGTGTCTGTCTGTCTGTCGGTATGTATGTATATGTGTATGTATGTATGTATGTATGTATGTATGTATGTATGTATGTATGTATGTATGTATGTATGTATGTATGTATGTATGTATGTATGTATGTATGTATGTATGTATGTATGTATCTGCCTGCCTGCATGCATGTATGTATGTATGTATGTATGTATGTATGTATGTATGTGTGTATGTGTGTGTGCGTGCGTGCGAGCGTGCGTGCGTGCGTGCGTGCGGGTGGGTGGGTGGTTGGATAGATGGATGGATGGGTGGATGGAGGGCGGGATAGATAGATGGATGGATGGATAGATAGATTGATGGATGTATTATGAATGTATGTATTTCCATCATCTTCCGTCTTTACTTCCAACGACACTTCTGGTACACATTTAAGGTTGGATCCACCTTGGAATCTTACTTCTCCAGACTAATGCCTGGCCCAAAATCCCCCACGTGTAGTCAAGTAGACATCGAGATAAATATTAGCCAAGATCTCGGGCACATCAAGCGCCTCTTCACCCGGACAGGTAATAGACTCACGTCAAAATTCCCTAACACATGGAGTCAAGAGGGAACAAATTCAAAGCATCCGCCATGTGAAGAGTACTTTGATTAAGCTAATTAGATTTTAAGTACCTACCGGGTAAAGATAAGCTGAAAGTTAGAAAAGACAAGTCGTGTAAGTAAGTGAAGACAAATCACGTATAATTCCTGCACTTGTAAAGTTAAACTGTCAAGGAAGTGTAGCTGATTTGCTGTTTAGTTTACACTTCCGCCAGACTCAAGGGAAGTCATGTTATCCGGATAGACAATGTAACTTCCTTTCAGGGGATATAACTGACAGTGTGTACTAAAAGAATTACTTTTTCCTTTGACATGGCGCCGCGATAATCCTCATTATCATCAAGCGTCATGCCGGTTAGCGTGGGCGGTCAGGGATCACAATTTCTGTAGTGGTTTTGTCCCGTATGCCATGGTAGAGTTTAACCTATCAAGTTAGCGAGCTGTCTCTATGTCTTCATGCTTATCTCTCCTCATAGCGTGACAGAAAATCGTGGCTATGTGTATTTAATTTATCTACTCTATTTACGATTTTCGTATGTCTGGTTTTTTTTTTCTCAAGGACTATCTCGTCTGTTTTGTACTTTGCACTTTCATCAGAAACGACATTTTCTCTGCCAATAGGTTTCTCAGTTTGTCTATTTATTGTCCTTGTTTCGCGTGCACACTTGTCACAAACACACTTGTCACATGCACACAAGTTTGACATGCACCAGTATACAGTATAGATTCTATATAGCACTTTGGCATTCTTTATTTCACATCACCTGACAACTATGTACTGGTGACTACGTTTTCCATTGCAAAATATGACATTTCATCTCATTCCACCATGTTCCTCTTGTACCTTGCGGTGTCGAGGTAAAGTATAAACAGCGGGAGAGTGCCCGCTTATGGGCTTAAAAATATTACATTAACCATGGCGAATTGTTGTTCTAACCTTTATAAAGCATCATCCGTGCGATGTTGTAACTATTCTAAAGAATTGTAACCGATTCATAATTGCCATAATATTCCCAATGACTTCGATGTTACATTGTAGCATTTCTTTCTTCTTGAATAATTCTTTCTTACAATTAAATTCAAACCATATTTGGCACAATGTACAGTACTAGCAAATACACACTATTTGTTGTACTCGTGTCTTTATTCAAACCAACACTCTTTTCCCCTGTTTTTGTTTGATTTTCTTTCTAAACATATACACGATGATTCTTAGCAACATCTTTGCCATGTGACTCAGTATGCTAATTGTTCAATGTTGATCATATTCTATGAATTTTGATTTCAGCGGTTTTTGAATAGATTTACGTAAGCCAGAAGGTATATATTCTATTGAGCAGTTTTAAAACATCGTACATTCCATATTCATTCTTTTCAGCCTTGATGTTGTCTGGACACGGGTTCGTGCCGAATTTTTCATAATTTTGCAATAATCCTATTTGCTTACTTGCTAAATACGATGATAGTCTCAGCGGGGCTGTGACCGACACGGGGGTCATTTGTTCTAATTTCCATGGAAGAGAAACTGAACAATGATATTGTACTATGTTTATTGGTGTTACCTTTCCTTTTAAGTAAACAACGCTTGTCGAGAGAGGGATCATACTGCATGGGCAACACACTGTCTTTACAATTAGCGCAGGCTTTTTGCTGTGGATAGATATAACTCTATCCCTGTTCTTACCGTCATGGGTTGTAGTTTTTAAGTTTTTAGTGAAGCACATTGTAAAAAAAAAAAGACAATCATCTGTCAAGATAGCAAGGTGTGAGTATGGCAGTGAATTCTTCAATGTCAATGACCAAAGTAGAAAGAGATTTGAGTCAACGAAATTATGGTTTTGGAGACGAATGTTGCGTACACTCTTGACTTGCAGAATGAATAAGGAGTCCTCATAACAGGCTAATGTAAGTAAAGGGTGTTAGACAAATTTAAGAAAGAGACAAACAATATTGTTTCGTCGTGCATTAAGGAGAGAGGCATTGCAAATTATCGCAACGACTGGAAATATCGGTAGCAGAGGCAGACCGAGAGAAATGATGCTGGATGGTCTAAGGCGGTGGCGTGGAGGAATATCATCAGCTGATTTAATCCTCAACAACTGAGATCCAGATCTGTGGAGCTACATGATCGCCCATGCTACATCAACGTTTATCAGCTGTTTAAACACAGAGGCAATGTTTTAACTATTGAGACAAAGACACACACACGCGCGCGCGCGCACAGAGAGAGAGAGAGAGAGAGAGAGAGAGAGAGAGAAAGAGAAAGAGACAGACAGACATCAAGACATACAGACAGAAACAGAAAGAGAGACAGACATACAGAGATAGAGAGGGACAAACAGACGGTGACAAAGAGAGACAGACAGACAGACAGACAGACAGACAGACAGACAGACAGACAGGCAGGCAGACAGACAGACAGACAGACAGACAGACAGACAGACAGACAGACAGACA
>JACEFZ010003165.1:72500-107500 GCA_014155875.1 Cepaea nemoralis
TTCGGTATGCCTCTATTTCTTTTTCCCGGTTGGTTCCAAGCTAAGGTCGACATGCCAAGTTGGACATCAGAATCCGGCGAGTTAGGGGCAGGTTGCTTTGCGTTGATTTTCACAGTGACATGAACGTCGGCTGTTCAGAAAGCGCTCGTAAACATTAAAAAAGTTAGTCGCATATCTCTTTTACATGATATTGCAGTCAAACCTCATTTATTTCTGGTTTGTTTCTTACTAGGCAATTTTACTTTCAGTAGTTTATAATTACTTTCTAAATGGCGTCGCCTCATACTATCGAAATCAACGCACTGCCGTTTGCCTCCATATCTCAAGTATCTGGAGTCTTTACAAACATCCTGTGCATTTATAAGTGTGCTTTGGATGCGCGCGTGTGAGTGTCTGTGTGTGTGTTTGTGTTTGTGTGTGCGTGCGTGCGTGTGCGTGTGTATGTGCGTGCGTGCGTGCCTGCGTGTGTGCGTGCGTGTGTGTGTGTGTGTGTATTTGTGTGTGTGTGTGTGTTTTGTGTGTGTATGTGTGTGTGTGTGACTGAGCATCTAAAGCCTGCTAGAGGTTACACCATTAAATCACACCACAGATTCAAGCGCCCACGGGGCCCGCTGTTTAGCTAGCTGCATAATGCAATATTTTCACAGAATCCCAAACAGGCAATTATCTGGTGTTAAATTCTCTGCCTCTAGCATCACTCGTCAAGCCTTCCATGCAAGTCTGAGTTCATGTTGCTAGTGTGTGAGGTTCTCTTCTATACCCTCGCGTACAATAATCGGCTCGTTATTCCTCGGCTTGCTTGTCGATGGTGTTTTTTGCTCAGTATTTCTCCTAGATTTTATGTGGATAAGAATGTTTGGAGCAATGTTTCAAATTGCCTTAAAAATAAACATTTTTGGAGATAGAAATATGTGTTTGTGGAATAATCCTCTCCTAGTGTAGTGTTTTGTTTTCATGAGAAGTATCTATGCTTTTATTAATCTTGCCTATTTCTGTTTTTCGGTTCTTCTAAGGTGCGCCGCTACTAGCCATATCTTACTAATTTATATTGCTTATTTTCATTGTTTTTTTTTGTTTTGTTTTTTATTAACTTATATTTCTCTTTTATCTTTGGAGAGAAAACAAGGGCAGAATGACAGACGGGCCTTACAGCCCAATTCTTAATTCTTTCAAATAAGTAGTCCGTTCGCTCTCCTCATCTACACTCAGTGCCATTTCTTCCTTACCTCTTCTCATGTATTTCTTCTCTCAAGGAATCCTAGACCTTCAACCAGCCCGCGGCAAGCTCTTTGCAAACTTGTTCTTGGCTGCTGGGATTTTACAGCTGGTTTTCTACGGAATAGGGTAGTTCATCTGACGACAACCTCCCAAAGTGCCTCTTACGACATGCAGTATAGGTTACAATATTTCTGGGTTTTTTTAACCTCTGCTATAGACCCCGATGTGTGAGTGGTCTCGAGATATGGTGTCCGCCTTTAGTGCTAGAGGTCCCTGGTTCAAGCCCCGGTGAGGACCGGGAAATTTTCACGTGGACTTCTAGAAACAAACTTTTCCCCTGGTCTCTGGGTAGTGAGATCGGACGCCCGTGTGTATTGCTGCGCACGAATAAAAATCCCTTGGCAGTTGGAAATCGAAAAAGAGTAGACTAACGGCGTTGCCCGGGCAAAATTTCGAATTAAACATCTATCCAAAGTATTTCAAGATCCTCGCCGGTGCTACAGAGTTCGTGCACTGAGCTGAGATTCACCGGACTCAGGCTTGAGTTAGGAGTAGAACGGGGCACTTATGGGTTACACCCGTGTGCCGTGATGTTGATCCGTCGACTAAACTGAACTAAACTAAACTAAAACACTGGTGTTAACGGCTAACTCTCATGGAAAAATCAGTCCTGTGTACTCAGTAGCAGTAGAAAAATCTAGTGGTTGTACAACGTGTGTGGTCTACATTACAGTTCTTCTTCTTCTTCTTCTTCTTCTTCTTCTTCTTCTTCTTCTTCTTCTTCTTCTTCTTCTGCTTCTTCTTCTTCTTCTTCTTCTTCTTCTTCTTCTTCTTCTTCTTCTTTGTTCACCTTCAAACGTCAAAATAAATATATGCAAAGAAAGCAACAGTCAACTTAAGATTTGTGACAACTCTATAAAGTGTATCCTCAAATGGAGCGGGTGTACGCAAAAATACCACCATTAAGCTAGGAAAGCAAATGAACAAGGAATACGTCCACTAGCAAGTAATGTTACTAATAGCACAATTGTTACTATGCATCCATTGTGTAACCATTATTATTTCTATTGTCTATTATTTCAGCTCCGCCCGGGTTCAAAATTCAGTTGGATTTTAGAGACAAATTCATGCTGGAGAAGTCGGATGGCTGCAAGTACGATTACCTTGAAGTTCGGGACGGACCGTTCGCTTACTCGCCATTAATTTCGCGCTACTGCGGTGCCGAGTTTCCCCCAATTATTACGTCAACTGGTCGCTTCCTGTGGTTGAGGTTCAAGACAGATGATATACTTCAGTATGGAGGCTTCAGGGCTATATACTCCTACCATAAAGATCACAGTAAGTATTAGATTTTAGCTTTGAAATAGGATAATCATTATAATCGACATCATCGTCATCAGAAGCATCATCATTAACATCATCGAGTGGGTCTCTGTAGAGAAGGTTGGCGATATGGATCTTCAACAATTCTGTCCTGAAAATAATGGTGCGTCAACTGATCGCTTCCTGTGGTTGAGGTTCAAGATCGATGATATACTTCAGTATGGAGGATTCAGGGCTATATATTCGTACCATAAAGATCACAGTAAGTCTTAGATTTTAACTTTGTAATATGATGTTCCAGACGTATTGGTGTTACCTTTCCCCTGGAGTAAACTAGGCAGGCCGAGAGAGGGATCATCCTGCATGGGCAACACATGGTCTCTACAATGCAGCCCAGGCTTTGTGCTATGAAGAGTTTATAAATGCCTTTTTTTTTTTGGGGGGGGGGGGGGGAGTACAAACATCGTCATTCACGAACTGCAAGGTGCCACTACATATACAGTACTTCTATAATTACGAGTACAAGTAGTACGTACACGACTATACGTAGTACATATCCTACTCTAATTACTAAAAGTAAAAATTCACTACAAAACGAGTGAGAAATATAAAGTCATAATCTCAACTCGACAAAAGGAATACACCCACATGTACCTAATATGACTATCACACTTCTTTGATTATTATCTTCCTAATGAATGTCTTGTTGTCCTCCATAGCTCAGAATGATGGCGCTGTCGCAGGCAGAGGTGAGCGGATGCCATCTTCTCACGGTGTGTTTGTGGTTCTGTTGTATGTTTCATTGCATGTTAATATAAGTTTGGCTTTACCGTAGGTGTGCACCTTAGTTGCCATGTATTACTAGCTCATGTATGCGTGCGTGTGTGTTATATAATATTCTACTCGTACATACACATGCGATTCTATAGTGTTTATACTACTGCAATCTCACTATATTTGTTTCTACTTGGACGCTTCCTGTGACCTATGACCCTGTGTTTGGTAGCTGTGATTTAATCTGTCATACACGTTTGTTCATGGCTGTGGCCTTTTTACTTTTTTTTTTAATTTTTAATCTTCCATATTGAACTAATGTTTGCAGTTAAAGCTGAAGTTTTGAAATGAGATTTCTAACGAAATTGAACTGTTCCGGGATGAAACTTTAAGTGAAACATAACTGTATCGATCTAATATATATATATATATATATATATATATATATATATATATATATATATATATATATATATGTGTGTGTGTGTGTGTGTGTGTGAGAGAGAGAGAGAGAGAGAGAGAGAGAGAGAGAGAGAGAGAGAGAGACTGACAGAGAGAGAGACAGAGAGAGAGAGAGAGAGAGAGAGAGAGAGAGAGAGAGAGAGAGAGAGAGAGAGATTTAATACAACATAATGATTGTATTGCAATAACGATTTTTAAATAAAAATCAAGTATTTAGGAATTACAGAATTGATTTAATGCATCACAACTAACGAAACATTAATTCATTTGATGCTTCAGTCTTGTATTTGAATGTGTGCATTGTCCTTGTGATTAATTTTATAATATATTAGCCGCTTACACAATTTTGTGTCATTGTTTGTCCAAGGTAGATGTAATTCGATAACTTATCTACTTCTGCCTCTCCTTCTTCTCAGTTCCGTTCTCCTGCTGGGAAGTCCGTCACACCTGCACCTTAAAAATCAGCGTGTGCTACTTCGGCATGCATTTGTGTAAAATTTACATCATCTAGTTCAGTGGTTCTCAACCGGTGCGGAAATCCCCCCCCCCCCCAGAGGGGGAGTGGGGAGGATTTAGAGTTTCCAGGGGGTGGGGAGATGATTTCAAAATCGCGTTAATACAAGAGCCGATTATTTGATATTGTTTTTCCCTCCATACTTTACGGTTCTGTACTTCTCGCTCTTCTGAAATTCGTTTTATAGCGTAAGTAGACCTGCAAATGACGTTTTATGTAGACGTCTAGACCCGTTCTAGTATGTGTTATTAAATTTAGCTTCCATGTTTACGTATACTGTACTTTCATGGGAAATACATCATATAACAAACATGCCATGTGCTTCCATGGAAAATACAACATATAACAAACACGCCATGTACTTTCATGGGAAATACAACATATAACAAACACGCTATGTGCTTTCATGGGAAATACATCATATAACAAACATGCCATGTGCTTTCATGGAAAATACAACATATCACAAACTCGCCATGTACTTTCATGGGAAATACAACATATAACAAACATGTCATGCACTTTTATAGACTATACAACATATAACAAACATGCTATGTACTTTCATGGTCCATACAACATATAACAAACATGCCATGTACTTTCATGGTCCATACAACATATAACAACATGCCATGTACTTTCATGGACCATACAACATTTAATAAACATCCCATGTACTTTCATGGGCAATACAAAACATCACACAAATGTCATGTACTTTCATGGGCCATACAACATATAACAATTAAGCCATGTACTTTCATAGACCATACATCATATGACAATCATACCGTGTATATTCATGTGCTATACAACATATAACAAACATACCGTGTACATCCATGTGCTATAAAACATATAACAAACATACTATGTACTCTCTCATGCTGTGCACCTATAGCTACATCCAGCACCTGCCGAATCCCGGTCAAGCTGAGTCCAGACGAAGCAGACGGAGTTCTCTCCGCTGACGACATTCCGTATGCTGATCTGCATGACCTCAACGTCTCCAAAGGTCAGCCTGTTGACTGCACCTGGGAAATCCATACAGACAAAGGGCACGGGGTAGGCCATCTGTTTGTGGACGTCGTGACTTGTCCGTTTTTACTTCTGAGCATGATTACTCGAAGAAGCAGCAGAAGCAGCAACAGCAGCAGCAGGAGAAAAAGAAGAACGAGAAGGAGAAGAATCACCTTTATTATTATTAGTAGGATAAGCATTGTTATTATTATTATTATTATTATTTTTATTATTATTATTATTATTATTATTATTATTATTATTATTATTATTATTATTATAAAGACTGAATCGTTCGTCCAGTACGACTTAATGAATTAGGGACTGATGGTCATTTAGATTTCCAGCCCACGAGGCAAGCAGAACCCTTATTCCGAGCATACCCGTGAGCTATTCAATAATGAGTGCAAGACGTGGGAACTGCTTATCTACCACCATCGCGGGAAATAGCTGACACTCTCTTGCAGTCTCGCAGAATACCGTCGTAACCCTCGGCAGGATTGATCCCAACGAAGGTGATAGTTTTTTCCTTCGCCTTCGCCTTTTCCTTCCTTAGCTTTCCTTCGCCCGGCTAGTGCCTAGCCCAGGCGGCCCCATGTGGAGGTGAACAAATGCTGTTAAGCCAGTAACAGACGCTTCTGTACGCATTAAGACGTAATGGGGGAGCCGCTGTGGTGTAGTAGCTAAACGCTCGTCTGCTTGACCCGGTGGTATTAGGTTCCAATCCGCATCGAGGAGGATTTTTATTCACCTGGGTTCGCAGGTCGACCCAGTCTAAAGTCGGTACATGTCTTGGGAAGCCAGTGAGTACGGTGTGATACTGACCACATCACCCACCGAGCGCTGATTGGTCTTTACAAGCGTGAGTGGGTTTAGCGTCATATGCTTAATACAACTTAAAGCATGTAAAGGGTTCTTTATTGTTCAAGGTGAACTGGGCATTATGGTAAAAAGTACAGGACGCTTCCATATGGTAAAAAGTAAAGGATGCTTTCATATGGTAAAATGAAAGGACGAAAGGACGCTTTCATGTGGTAAAAAGTAAAGGACGTTTTCATATAGTGAAGGGAAAGGATGAAAGGACAATTTTATAAGGTAAAAAGTAAAGGAGGCTTTCACGTGGTAGAAAGTAAAGGAGGCTTTCATGTGGTAAAAAGTAAAGGAGGCTTTCATGTGGTAAAAAGTAAAGGAGGCTTGCATGTAGTAAAAAGTAAAGGAGGCTTGCATGTGGTATAAAGTAAAGGAGGCGTTTATGTGGTAAAAAATACAGGACGTTTTCATGTGGTAAAAAGTACATGGCGCTTTCATATGGTAAAAAGTACAGGACGCTTTCATATGGTAAAAAGTACAGGACGCTTTCACATAGTGAAAAGTACAGGACGCTTTCATATGGTAAAAAGTAAAGGACGCTTTCATATGATAAAAAGTACATTACGCTTTCATATGGTAAAAAGTAAAGGACGATTTCATATGGTAAAAAGTACATTATGCTTTCATATGGTAAAAAGTAAAGGAGGCTTTCATATGCCTTAAGGAGTACTGGGTACATGTTGCTGGGTCTGTCATGAGTACACGCTGATCGGCACTGCTTGAGTGATGGGGTTAGTATTACCCTGGACGCCTCTTCTAAAGACATCCCACAGAGGCTATTGGATAGTATAAAACTGAGAGTAAAGACAAGGAGAACTTTCAGTCAGATAGCGGTGGGAACGATTAGTAGTATGACTCTTCGCTGGCTGTTGAACGAGGGGACGGAGCGCGTATGAGAATGTCCTGAATGCATTGATGTCGGTTCTTAGCTCAACTCAACTCAACTCAACTCAATTCAACACAACTCAACTCAACAACCCCTGTTCCTGGCATAGGGTTTGCTGATTGTGTACCTGAGAAACTGGGATGTTTCTCTTAGAATTGAAAAAAAAAAATGTTACGAAAATTAATATTGACATTCACTCATCATCATCATCATCATCATCATCATCATCATCATCATCATCATCATCATCATCATCATCGTCGTCGTCATCATCATCATCATCATCATCATCATCATGTGCTATGCCAAATGGTGCAGGCGTTCATGTCCTTCACAAATATATGTCCTTAGTGTTCGTGATCAACTCTGTTGACGATATTCCTCCATACCACCGTTTCAATCCGTCCATCATCATTTCCCTCGGCCTGCCTCTGCCTTTCTTTCCACTGATTTTCCCAGTCGTCTCGATGTTTTCTAATACCCCTCTTCTCATTACATGAAAACGCTGTCTGTCTTTTTCCATATAGTTTTATTTAATATTCTAGTTTCATTAGCCTCTTTTGCTTTTAGTTAGTGTGTCAGTCCAAGGTATTCGCTACATTTGTCTCAAGAACCTCTCGCCGTTGCTTCCTATCTCTTCCTAATTTGTTCTTTGGAGTTCCATGATTCACCGCCATGCAGAATACATGCTGTATATAATATGTCAGTACTCTCTTTCTGACATCCAATGGCAGTGATTTATTGCATTATGGTTTTCTTTTCTTTTCTTTTTCCCCCCTTGTAATGCAGTTTTCGTTTAATAAGTGCTAATGTTAATCACAGTCACAA
This sequence comes from Cepaea nemoralis, assembly GCA_014155875.1. Lineage (NCBI taxonomy): Eukaryota > Metazoa > Mollusca > Gastropoda > Stylommatophora > Helicidae > Cepaea > Cepaea nemoralis. The sequence goes on from JACEFZ010003165.1 coordinate 80,399, forward strand.
GTGAAACAGTTCTGCCAGATGAAAATCGAATAACATTTCGATTTAACTTAATCTTTTATTTGACATTGGGAAAAACTGGGACAAACGAGCGTCCCGGAAGTTCTTTTCAAGACCGTCGATTATTTTTTAACACCGGAACTATCCTAGAAAACCGGGACGCCTGGCAACCCTACCCTGACATAGATAGGCCTTTGAATTTCATTGCTTTAAATCTAACTTCAATAAGTGAGATTAGTCAAATTCGGTTGTTTGTTTTTGTGAGATTAGTCAAATTCTGTTGTTTCTTGGTGTAAGGTTAGTCAAATTCGGTTGTTTGTTGGTGTGACATTAGTCAAATTTGTTAGTGTGAGATAAGTTAAATTAGGTACTTTGTTAGTGTGAGATTAGTCAAATTAGGTGGTTTGTTGGTGTGAGATTAGTCAAATTAGGTGGTTTGTTGGTGTGAGATTAGTCAAATTAGGTGGTTTGTTGGTGTGAGATTAGTCAAATTAGGTGGTTTGTTGGTGTGAGATTAGTCAAATTAGGTGGTTTGTTGGTGTGAGATTAGTCAAATTAGGTGGTTTGTTGGTGTGAGATTAGTCAAATTAGGTGGTTTGTTGGTGTGAGATTAGTCAAATTAGGTGGTTTGTTGGTGTGAGATTAGTTAAATTAGGTGGTTTGTTGGTGTGAGATTAGTCAAATTAGGTGGTTTGTTGGTGTGAGATTAGTCAAATTAGGTGGTTTGTTGGTGTGAGATTAGTCAAATTAGGTGGTTTGTTGGTGTGAGATTAGTCAAATTAGGTGGTTTGTTGGTGTGAGATTAGTCAAATTAGGTAGTTTGTTGTTGTTGATAGCCTTCACTGGCCTGCTGCAATAAAGCCAATTTTTTGGCGCCCCAGTGACACGGTGGTCGATACGCTTGCCTGCCAAAACAATGGTCCACGTTCAATCCCCAGTAGAGGCAGGGCTAGTGTTTCTTTTTACAAGTACAGCTCTGGAGGTCGACCCTGGCGTATACAAATGAGCGCCAGACAAGTTTGCGAAACTTTGTAGGAATTATCTGGGAAATAAAAGACATGAGGAAAGAAACTAATCATCTCACTTGTTCTATGAATACCTACCACTTGTTCTATAAGTGCCTACCACTTGTTCTATGAAGGCCTCACATGTGTTCTATGAAGCCCTCAAATTTGTTCTATGAAGGCCTCACACTTGTTCTATGAAGGCCTCACACTTGTTCTATGAAAGCCTAACACTTGTTATATTTCTTCTTCTTTCGTTCGCTTGAAATATGTCTGTAACTGCAATGTTGTCTCTTGTATGCCTTTAACCGTCTTTTTTAGTTCACTCAGCGGTCCATAGAGTTTATCATCCACTGTTGTCTCTATAGGCCAGAAGGTTTGCCTTGATATGTTGCATTTTTCGCAGTCTTGGAGTATGTGCTCTGCTGTCTGTGACGCCAATCCACGTGTGCACATGGCTGATTCACCAATCTTGAATTGTGTATACATGTGGTTGCGTAATCTATTGTGTCCTGTTCTGAGGCGCAGAATAATGAATTGTTCTGGTCTGTCCATAATGCGGTAGTCATCTTGAGCAGGTTTTGGTGGCTTTCTGGCTGATTTGATCATTCTTTTCTTTTGGTGGTATGTAACGGGCATATCAGGCTGTTCTTCTTTCGCTCCTTCCTTTGCCAATCGATCAGCTCTGTCGTTTCCGGGTATTCCACAGTGGGATGGTATCCACTGTATGGTGACCTTATGCTGACTGCTAAGTTCAGAAAGTAATGTCCTTAGTACTGACAATTTCCCAGACAGGGGTGCCTCCCTAACACTTGTTCTATGAAGGCCTCACACTTATTCTATGAAGGCCTCACGCTTGTTATGTGAAGGCCTAACACTTGTTCTATGAAGGTCTTACACTTATTCTATGAAGGCCTCACACTTGTTCTATGAAGGCCTTAGACTTGTTCTATGAAGGCCTAACACTTGTTACATGAAGGCCTCACACTTGTTCTATGAAGGCCTTACACTTGTTCTATAAAGGCCTAACACTTGTTACATGAAGGCCTCACACTTGTTACATGAAGGCCTAACACTTCACTCCGAACGGCAGTGTTTGTTACAAGACCGCCTATTTTATTGCCTCAGCAAGTAAACCCATTGGCGACTACGTCAACTCCAGTTGATACAACTTTTTTATTTTGCATAGTCTGTGTCGTATCGCGCAGGTAATCATGTCTGTCCACAGCCTCCTGTCTCGTCTACTGCCAGTCATTTATAATGCTGTTGTTTGTTTGTGTCGCGATGCCAAACAGTTTAGCATCTTCTCTGTTGATCACCTCTCCCAAATGTCCTGTTGTCACGACGTACTCCAATTTCCGGGAAGGAAACCCGGTCAACAAATGAATGAAGAAGTCGGATGTGTCGGCCGAAAGGTGCAAAGATCGCAGTTCTGCTGTAAACAGACACAACGCATTTACGTCTAAACAACATTCCGGACGGACGCAGAAGAAGAAGAAGAAGAAAAAATACTCCAATTTTTCCATTCTCTTGATGTGCCCGAAGACTGTGAATTGGCTTCTTATGATGCGAGAACCAGATCTCTTGTCAAGTATCTTCTTTCTAGATATCTTCATTATGCTTTGTAATCTTTCCATGGTGTTCTCACAATTCTTCTATTAAACTATATCTTTGCATCTTCCACATCAATCAATCAATCAATCAATCAATCATGTGCCATCTTCCACATATGTCTTTATTAATCTACTGATTGTCTACGATTCATTCTTTAATATTACTGAGCCGTGTAGTATTGATTTTTGCATTTTCCCCATGCCTTTATAATGCATAACTTTTATATTTTTGCTGTTCTCAGTTAGCCTTGAATGAAATAATGTATGACAGAGAGTGACAGAAGGGCAGAATTACAATGTGTTTTTTTTTTCTATGTGAATGTAACATTCACAATTGGTTCATGAAAGATGAGTGATTGAAAGAGCCGAATGTAAGACGGGCCGGTGTGCTAAATTTGTTACCCTTTGAAAATAAAGAGTGTTCGTTCGTTCGTTCGTTCGTTCGTTCGTTCGTTCGTTCCATACACCAGGATTGGCTTGATACAGCTCTTAAGAACCCTCTTTCTGACCTCGATTACTATTTCTAAAACAAGTTACGCACATGTTGGCATAATCCCTTCCTTTGTGTCACATGTGCAACTTCTTCTGTGTGTTGCAATGACTACATTATATACGATTTCTCATTAGAGACCCCGCGCACTGGAAATTCCACAATTGTTTTCTCCACTTGAGTCTCAAGGGGGATAAAAACAGTTATAAACAGGATGGAAGCAACTTGTCTCCCTTTCTCTTTCCTGGTTGTCTGCTATTAACCATCGCACTGTCACCGGATTCTAAACAAAGCTTGCCATCTGTTTCTTTCTCCCGCTTTGTTGCAGTTTCATGGGAACTATACATATATATCACATATGGCAGGGGCGTATAGCAAGAGAGAACTGAGGATCACGTGTGTCTTGGTGTAGTTTCATGGGAACTATACTTATATATGTTATATATGGCAGGGGCGTATCACAAAGTGACAACTGCACGGAGTTCACTATGACTTGTTTCGGTGTCATGGGAACAATACGTATATGTTATATATGTCAGGGGCGTATCACAAGTGACATCTGCACGGAGGTTCTTGTGTGTCCTATTTCAGTGTCATGGGAACTATACATATATTACAAATGGCAGGGGCGTGTCACAAGTTATGACTACGCCGACTATGGCGTGTTACCTGTTTCATGTTCATGGGAGCTGTATATATAAATATATCATATACAGTGGCGAAATTGGTCTAAACATAATGGTTGCCTGGACTAAGACACACAGTTTCACAAATCCTCAACACACCCAGTCGAGGACTCTAAATTATCCGCGGGCGATTTGGAAGCAGACCGCTTTGCGTTGATTTCGATGGTATGAGGCTTTGGTCGTTCATAACGCCATGGCAAACATCTGATCTATAACTGCCTAGTAAATCACAAACAACCAAGTACATGCCGAGATTGCTAACAACGTTCTGTACAGGATGTGCAACTAACAACAACAGAACTAAAAGGTCATTAATATTTTTTTAACTTACTGTCTAACGTTTAAGAGGACACATTTCATCAGGGTCCCACTGGGCCCATCTGCTATCGGACACGGTGACACCTGGGTCAGTCTGCAACTACATATATAGCAGAGGCGTATCTCAAGTGAAACCTACACGAATGGTTTTCGTGTGTCCTGGGCATGTTTTAATTGAGAACGCTAATGATAGCAGTGCGTGTTTCAACCGTACAGATAATCAACAGTGGAACATGGGTATTTTAAATTATTCTCTTCGAGGGATAATATATCTCAAAATATCACCCCCCCCCCCTCTCCCCCATATGGATAGAAGGACTATATTTCGCCATACTAGTGTCATCGTGTTACTTGTTTGGTTGCTTGGTATCTTCGCAATTTAAAGCTCAGTTAATGGACATTTGCATTATAATACGTACTTGTTAATTTGATTGCGTTTGGTTCAAACGTACACATTGTGTGAACTTAATCAGTTAAATGATCACTATACGTATGTATCACATATGGTCCATACACGTCCTAACTACTACTACTACTACTACTACTACTACTACTACTACTACTACTACTACTACTACTACTACTACTACTACTACTACTACTACTACTACTACTACTACTACTACTACTACTACTACTACTACTACTACTACTACTACTACTATTACTACTACTACTACTACTACTACTACTACTACTACTACTACTATTACTACTACTACTACTACTACTACTACTACTACTACTACTACTACTACTACTACTACTACTACTACTACTACTACTTACTACTACTACTACTACTATTACTACTACTACTACTACTACTACTACTACTACTACTACTACTACTACTACTACTACTACTACTACTACTACTACTACTATTACTACTACTACTACTACTATTACTACTACTACTACTACTACTACTACTACTACTACTACTACTACTACTACTACTACTACTACTACTACTACTACTACTACTACTACTACTACTACTACTACTACTACTACTACTACTACTACTACTACTACTACTACTACTACTACTACTACTACTACTACTACTACTACTACTACAACTACTACTACTTGTTGCTACTATTGGTGAGTGCACTGGGCTGATTTTTGCTTGTGGTTAGCTTTCCCTATTACCAGTGTCCTCTGAGGCACTTGTAATGTACACCCAAAAGGAGACATTTTAGTCCAACTGACCAGTGAAAGGAGTCTGTTTTTTATTTATGTCGAGCTCATTTCTGGAATCATCGGACAGCATATTTCAAGCACTTCTGCGTAGATCCGCATGGCCGAATGGGTAAAATCGCGTTTTCTTAAACATCCGGTGCTCTGATGCCGAGGTAAGTGGTTCAACCCCTACACCGTACAGCTGGATTAAAATGTTGACCTGCCGTTCTTGACTTGGGGACGTAAATTACATATACCTATGAAGTCGGAGTGGGTTCGCCGGATGGCGAGGGACACTGTTAATAGGGAAAGCTAATTCACACGGAAAATCCAGATCGTGACTACTATAGTGTGTATGGACTTTGAGTTCAAAGCGAGTGAGCGAGGAAAAAAAACACTTCTAATAGCTTTGAATCCTTTTTAGTTAAAATTTCACCTTTCGCAGCAACGTAGTAGTACAGGCGAGTTATGTGTGGTAGGTATTTCTTTCTGCAGTTGAATATTGATGTTACTTGATGTGAAACACGTTTGACTCTCCTTGAAACCGTTCCCGTTCTATTGTGAAGAACTCGCTGGAAAGGTTGAGCGGCCGCTGAGGGACTGATTCTAAAACACAAGCCCCGCTGAAAGGCACTGATGTGGTGTTACTGTTAAATTCTCTGTATAACCGCTGTACTTCAGAAGGAATGACAAAGTACATTAGAATACACATGTGAGAGTAAAGTTCCCACAGTATGGTAAATCACTTATGTAACAAAAGGGAAAACCATTGTAATCTTCGAGGCATGGTTTATCAATACTCTTTTGTATACCAATCAGGAGGCAGAAGTGATATGCAGACAGTCAGAAATCCTGTCAATGACAATCAAGAAATCGGAAATAAAACAAGTCAGCGAATTTAAATATCTAGAGTTAGTTTTCACTTCAAATAGAGGAATGGATAGAGAAATCAGCGCACGTTGTGCCAAGGCAAATCAGGGTTTGGGACAACTATCGCCATTTCTGTTGCATTGGCAGATAACTATAATTACTAAACCAAATCTCATAAGAACTATGTTTGGACCGTCATTATGCTACCAATATAAAACATGGACGCTTACTGCAACTGATGTCGTAAAATCACATCAACAGAGATGAGATACCTTAGAAGAGCTGCGAGATTAACTGAAAATAGAATCAGGAATGCGGAAATTAGAAAACGACTAGGTCTGACATCAGTCACGCAGTTCATTAAAGAACAACGGATTCAGTCGACTGGTCCCTCACAAAAATGCCAGGTATCATCTGCCACAATGAATCACACTGAATAAATATGAAGGTTACAGAGCAAGAGGATCACAGTGTAACGAAATGGAGTGAAGGTTTCAGGAACAACCTTAGAAAAATGAATACCAACTTAATATGAGCATTAGAAAGAGCGCTAGCAAGATCGTTATACCTCCCCACAACACTTCACTGAGGTCAATGGAGGAAGAGAAGAAGAGGAAGAAGATCTATTTGTCCCGAATCTTTTTCCTGCTACTGGTCTGTGATTAGATAGTGCCATCACATTTTGTAGGCCTTAATACACTGAGAAATAGGTGACCACTTTAGCAAGTGACGTGCCCAGGTGTCCAACCCGTCTGCGACCGCGTTCATGACGTTACCACCGCAGTTCCATATCAACTCCGTTAGCGTCCCCGCCTTGTTATATACACGTGATACATATTGAAGCAGCATAACGTGCTAAATTGCCATCCATGATATCAACACGCACCTTTAAAATAGTAGGGTGTTAGAAACGTCTCGATTAACAACTGCGCCTTAAAGCCGTAGCGCACCAACTCTGTCTGCGCATTGACGTTGGCAACCTGTTGGAGTATTTTAACATTCACATTATAGATTTTGATGATGTCATGTACTTATTTTTTTTTAAAAATTGTTCTACACACAAAGTGTAGTGAGACTTTACAAACACCCAGTAGTTCTTGCGATGATTTTGAGCAAGGCTGTGGACAGTAAGGGTCGCCGTCCTAACTTTCCGTCGGGTTAAGGCAGGAGCTGGCATGGACAGGGCATGAAACGGGTACGTGCCTAATGGTTTGAAAGAGAATGGCGGTACGTTCTTTTTTTTTTTTCCTTTTTAAAGAAGTTATTTATATAGTCTGCCTCTTCTTCTGCTTCCATTTGGTCTGCACATCATTGCTTGTTGCCATATGTTAGTTGGTGCTTTTGTATTCTGGTAGTATAAAATTATTTTGGCTGGTCTTTGAACCATTGGAGAACTACGTGACGCACTTGGCTACTCTTGGCATTTTTTGGGTCAAAAGTCGGTTGTTTCGGCACACATCAAACGGGATACTTTATTAAAAGTGAGGTGATCCCTATAAAACAACCCATTAGACACCGTGTATATCTACTACACCCGTAATGACACATTTCGGTCGACCTTCATGGGGCTTAGCCTCGATAGATTCATGACTTTTACGAATGCGTTTACACCATTCACAGACTCATGAACATGCTACAGTTTGTTCTCAAACAAACATTACGGTCGATAATGAATTTCAGCGGGGTTTAAACCTTTTTCTTCACCACATATTTTAACATCAATACGCTGTTTCCGCACTGGAGTCAACTGGTCCGACGCCATTTATCAAACAACAAAATCAACAACAACAAAACAAAGCGCGGGAAAACTGCTGACACTTGCACATTCCACCACCAAGTGTCAGAATTATACTGTTTACTCTGGAGTTGTTGCAAAACTTAATAGTATTAGTCTCGGGGATATCCAGACACAGTCCGGATATTTACTGGACGACCTTCGTACCCCTCGTCAGTTTTCTGTGGAGACCTTTCATGTTAGTTATTGGGGAAAATGGCAAAGACCCTGTCTAGGTTTTAAAGACACTTGGTCTTAGCACCGGCGCTGTAAGGAAGGGGTTACGAACGCAATTCGCAATCCCGCATACCACGTTCGAAACACAGTTGCGGGCGATTTGGCAGACTGCTTTGTGTTGGTTTCCATACAAAGGTATGAGTGCCGGTCGTTTAGAAAGCAATACTGAACGTAAACTTGCAAAGAAATTATAGACTGTCATAAAATATATCGGGGTTGACAGTGACGTCCTGTAAAGGATATGAAACTAACTTAACATAACTCTGCAGTCTATCTCTCACCAATGTCTCTGTAAGCGGCGTGTTAAAGTGTATACTTCACCTCGGTCAATGTCCGTATACCAGATGTATCAACGATCCTCCCACCACGTCTGCGACAAGATGTTGTTTGATATTTACTCTTCAGCCAGGGTAGAGGAAGTCCGCGAGGCTTACAGTCGGCGAGATGTAAACTTGGATGAAGCTTTTAGTTTCTTAAACATGTAAATGAGAAGACGTTACCGGTAAAACTGTTGCCATTCACCGTGGGAAATCTGACAGGACGACACCCAAGACACCAGCAGATGTGGTCAGGCTGTTCTTCTTTCCGTGTCTGCGTGAGCAGCGTAAAAGTATCTCCTCTCTTCCAGGCTGGGAAATCAGTATTTAGGGCCCAGGTTTCCCAGCGTTCTTGGTGGGATAACGGGTGTCTGTGGCTTTGGGGGTGTTGGGACATGTAGTTTCATAATTCTCCAACATATTGAGTGGAATAACATGGGTGAGGGGTGGCAGAGAGAGAGAGAGAGAGAGAGAGAGAGAGAGAGAGAGAGAGAGAGAGAGAGAGAGAGAGAGAGAGAAGGAAAGAAAGAAAGAAAGAAAGAAAGAAAGACGGGCGGGCAGGCAGGCAGGCAGGCAGGCAGGCAGGCATGCAGGCATGCAGGCAGACAGAAAGCGATATTTTCAACCACTGCACAGTCATTAATAATACACCCTGTATGATAGCACTATCACATCACAAACCCATGGCCGGCTCCAGCTTCATGACGTGTTTCTAATACGGAGGTCAGCATGGCCGAATGGATAGGAACGCGCGTTCTTAAACATCCGGTTTGACTATGCCGACCTAAGGGGTTTAACCCCTACACCGGTCAGTTGGACTAAATTGCTGACTTCTCCTCATTGACTTGGGGACGCAAATTACAAGTATCTCTGAAGTCGGAGTGGGTTCCCATGATGGCGAGGCACATTGGTAGTAGGAAAAGCTAATTCACACGCTGGCAAACTACTGAGCGTAATCTTGCAAAGAACATCAACAACAGCTGAAAAATGCTGGTGTTGACTGCAACGTCCTGTAAGGGATATGCAACTTTAAAAAAAAAAATCCACACGCTAAATTCAGTCCAGTGCTACTAGAAGTAGTGTTATGGACTACTCTTGAGTTCAAAGCGAGCGAGCGCAATTATATATATATATATATATACTGCTTCCTCTCTTTCTCCATTGACATCCATTTAGTGTTAAGATGTCTTCGGTCATACATTTCTTAGGTCCCATAGACTTCAGTTGGTATTTTTTTTGGGGGAGATATTTGTTTTTTGCAATCCGGCTGACTGAGTTCTTGAATATTTTCCATTGGTCACTGACAATTTTAAATAGAGATTTTAGATCAGACCATGCATCAAATCTGTTCTTTACTTCTATGTTGAATTTATCGTTTATCTCCACACTCTTCAGTGCACACAGACCAAATTTTGTGTTTCTTTGTGTATATTTTACCTTCTTCAAATATATATAATTATATTGCTTATAACTAATCTATTGTAGCTTTGGAAGTCTGCATTTGGTATAGGTTTGCGACTTTTAAGGAATTTCGAAATCTTCTGTTGATGAGGATGTAATTAATCTGGTTTCTGATCGTAATGTTAGTACTTTTACACGCCCATAATCACCTTGGATGTTATTGATACCAGGTGTTTCCAATAATCGTATTAAGCTCTCTTTCCTCATGTACAAGTCTGCAACCTCTCTCATTACGCTCCCCTAGACCACACTTGCCTACTGTGCGTCCATCTTGTTTGAGTTCCAACTTTAGCATTAAAATCAGCCATTATGACATTTAATTCTGAGTATTTGCGCTTCTTAAAGGTATTATCAAGATCACTATACAATTAATGGATACTGTCTTCAGTGCTTTTTGTTGTTGGTGCATATTAACTTGCATGATGTTGGAGTCAAAAAGATCTGTCACTTAACTTTGCCAATAATATTCTGTTTGACAGAGTCTTTTTGTGGATTTTGATCTCTCCCGATCCATAATAAGTGCTACATCTAACTGTTATTTCTCTCCACCAGAATGTTTTAGGTTATATTATATTACTCAGATGTTATCATGCCCATTCCTTTCCATCTGGATTCACATTTACCCAAACTGTTAATATTCGGTAGTGTCATTTCTTGCTTGATATAATCAAATTTGCCATCCCCACTCATATTTCGAATGTTCCACGTTCCCATTTTAAATTATGTTAAATATACTGACAACTATCCACCGTTGTATCCCTCCAGATTAACCTGAGATCTTCAGAACTGGAATTACGGAACCGGAAACGTTGTGATGTCAACATTACCGTCTATGAAAGGACAACTCTTGACAGCTCCATCAAAGGCAAATACTGCCAGGGCAACGAGGAGCGCGTGGATATGACGTCAGCTAGCAACCGAGTGTTTGTCCGCCTGTACGGGAGCGCCATTAGCAACAAACCTAATGTCAAGATGATCTACACGCTTGTTAGAAAAGGTAAGATTATGTCCACTTACCCGCTCGCCTGCGGCTCTAGTGGTCTTGGGTTCGATTCACTTCAGCCCGGTGTCGAATTGTTATGAGGGTAAGTTAATAAGTGAGTCACAAATGGTTGTAGAAAGATAACTAAATATGATAACAACTTGAAACCAGTTTATTTGTATACATACATTGTCCCTTCATTTCTCAACATAATTTCCACCAACATTGATGCACTTATTCCATAGTTTTATCAGTTCTCCCAAACCGACATCATTTACCTGCCATCCCACCTAACTGTGTGACTGACTTTTTGACTCGCCCTCGTAACTTTTTTTCTACCCAACTATGCACCGCTTTACTGGAAATCGCTAGGGGCTAAGTTCACTGAAAACCCACCTTGGTGGAGACATTTCGCGAATAACGCCGAAGTTGAATGTGAAGTGAAAACGTGGTTTAGAAAACAGAGCATGCAGTTCTACGCAGCCGGTTTGGGAGAACTGATAAAACGATGGGATAAGTGTATCAATGTTGGTTGGAATTATGTTGAGAAATAAAGGGACAATGTTGTATACAAATAAACTGGTTTCAAGTTGTCATCATATATAGTTATTTTTCTCCAGCCGTTTGTGGCTTACTTATTAACTTACCCTCGTAAAATTGACTTGAGCTTTCAGCCTAAAATGGATACCAAGAAATTTCTTGGGAGATAAAAGCGGCCGGCTTGATATCTACCATATCATTAACTGAGTGCTCTGTGATTGTAAAAATGGGACTAGTCTATCTCCTCTATATAAACATGGGTCTAGTCTATCTCCGTATGCCCAATGCTCCTTTACGCAAGACATTGAAACGTCATGGCATGCCCTTGATATATGTTAAGGTACGCCATCGGCTGTGGCGAACGGGTTAGGGACGCAACTGGTAACCCTGAATACCGCGTTAAAACACCGCTGCGGGCGATTTGGCAGCACGCCGCCTTACGATTGTTTTCATACAATGGTATGAGTACCGGTCGTTCTAAAAGCAATGGCAAACTACTGAACGTAAACTTGCCGAGAAATTACAGTCAAACAATGCCGGGGTTGACTGTGAGGTCCTGTAAAGGATATGCAACTAACTGTAACCCCACTGGTGCCGGGCTTCATTAAGGAAGTCAAGAATAATAACACTATAACCTACCAGGTATGTCGTAAGAGGCGGCTGAGAAGGATTGGCGTCAGACTGGCTGCCTCATCAGACAGAAAATTAGCGACTAAATCCAAACAATCATGACAAAGGCTTCGCGGGACTGGGTTAAGAATCCGTGCTTCATTGGGAGATAACATTTAATAGCAGTAGCAGCATAAAAAAATAATTAATTCACACATTAACTTTCTTCTTCTTCTTCTTCTTCTTCTTCTTCTTCTTCTTCTTTCTTCTTCTTCTTCTTCTTCTTCTTCTTCTGCTTCTTCTTCTTCTTCTTCTTCTTCTTCTTCTTCCAAGTGACGACGGCGCCTCGCTGCTAGTTATTGTGTTTGTTTCTCTTGTTGTAGACGTATTGCTGTTGTTGGTGATGTTATTTTTTTGGGGTTTCTTGTTGTCGATGACGAGTGTATGTTGTTAATGTTGTTATTGCTCCTATTGTTTATGTTATGTTGTAAATTGTCAGATCGTGTTGTTGTAACTGTTGTTCTTGTTCTCCATATTTTTGTTGATAAAGAGGTTGTCTTGTTTGTAGTACTGTCATTGGTGTTGTCCATGTTCTTGTACTTTTTGTTGGTGATGTTGTTGTTATGGTTGTTGTTGATGTTATTCTTGTTGTTGATGTTTTCTTGTTGTTGATGATGTTGTTATTATTCTTGTTGTTGATGTTGATGGTTTGTTGATGATGACGGATTCTTAAAATCCCGACATTCACGTGCTTTTTTTTCCACTCTTATACAATGTGAAAAAATGTGGGGTGTGGTAATGATATTCTTTCCCTAAAATGGGTGCGCCTCTGTTTTGTCTCCACTTTACAGTGATAGACGGGCGTGTGTGTTTCGATGACCCCCAAGTGCTATGCCGACCGTAGTGCGCCTACTGATAGGCCCAGGGGTAGTGAGTAGACAAAGTAAGACACAACAAACTTGCTGCCGCATAGGGTGACTAAGGGTAGTCGAGGGCTACGGAAAGCAAACTTGATAAAAAGTTCTAGATGTCGTGTGTTTTTAAAGGATGTTTAAAGACCAAGAGGATCTACTTCATTGCAATGGGTTTTATCCCATATGGCCCGGTCTCTTTCTGTAAAGAGTCATGCCGAAAGCGTAGCACTAAGCACGACATTCGTTAGCTGCAGCGACGACCTCAAGGAATCTCCGAGAACATTGGACTCGTGAATCAAATGACGTAGCCTGGAATCGAACACACAACCTTTGGAGCTAGAGGTAGACGGCGAAATCGTTTAGATACGTAGACTCATAATTATCATCATATGTGCTATGCCGTTAAGCGTGTTTCGCTATCTCACACGATCACCAGAGTCGTGGATCAGCTCTGTGTTCTTGCCCCGATCATGCGACTTGGTCAAGCCATCCAGATATTTACTTCTCTGCCTTCCCCTTGTTCTTTTTCCATAAGTCTTGCCAGTTGTCACCAAGTTTTCTAGTTTATTTCTTCTCATAACGGGACCAAAAAAGTTTGCCCATGTCTAATTTCTTTTATCACTTTACTGTATCCTAGTAGATATCGTGTATACTGAGCCACTGGCTTTAGGAAAAATTGCAGTGTAACTTTATCATGACTTTACGGTGTAACTTTATCATGACGTATGATGACTTTAAAGTGTAACTTTATCATGACGTATGAGTGCTGGATAATTTGCAGAATGTGTTTGGTCATCTGCATATCATTCTCCCTTCTCTAAATCTGTCTATCGCAATTGTGATTGTCATCACTAACATCATCCTCATCATCAATCCTCCACCCAAATCGTCTATGAACCCTCTTCTCGGTGACCTGCCTGTTGCCTTCGTTTTCATTGTCCTTTATCATGTTATCATGCCCACGCATGATCATCATCAACAGCATCATCATGTGCAGTGCAGCGTGGCGCGGGATCTCATGTCTCCTGAGAGATCTTAGTTACTGGTGTTCAGGATCAACTGATATTCTTCCATGCCTTTGTCATCGACCATCCAGTTTCACTTATTTCGGTCTTCCTCTGTCTCTTCTGCTGCTATTCATTCCGATCGCCTCGATCTTTTCCAGAGCCTTTCTTCTCAGATGTCGAAACAACACGGTTTGTCTCTTTCTCGTAGTTGTGTATAATGTTTTACATTCACTAGCCACTTTCAGGCAATTGTTTTTAGTTGCCTTGGCCGTCCAAGGTTTTAGCAACACACGTCTCAGAATCATCTTTGCTGCCTCCATGCTTTTCCTGGTGTGTTGTTCCTTTACATTCCATGATTCACTTGGTCACTGCCATTCAAAGAACAGCTCGGAAGATAGAATTTAAGTACTCTCTTTCTGACATTTAGTATTAGCTGATATCCTACTATCAACTTATGAAACAAATGTATTTCGCTTTTTCCCTGATACCAAATGCCATAATGTGACATGTGTCATTCGCCATAATCAACGTGACGTGTCAACCCCCATACCAAATGTGGCATGTGTTATACCCCAACCAAATGTGACATGCCAAACCCCATACAAAATGTGGCATGTGTTATACCCAAACCAAAAGTGACATGTCAAAACCCATACCAAATGTGGCATCTGTTATACCCCAACCAAATGTGACATGTCAAACCCCATACCAAATTTGGCATGTGTTATACCCCAACCAAATGTGACATGTCAAACCCCATGCCAAATGTGACACGCATCCATGTATGTGACATATCTTCTACGCCTGAAACTTTCAGGGGAATGCAGCGAGACAGAATTTCAGTGTGCCGACCTGTGCCTGCCACTGAGCCTCAAGTGCAATGGTGTTGACAACTGCAGAGACAGGAGTGACGAAAGGGGATGCAGCCGAGGCAGAAAGACCAAAGATCGGACTCCAGTGGAAGCCGGCACTGACACACAGGGAGTGGTCAAGAAGCCGTTAAGTGATGATGGGGGTACAGATGAACGAACCCGAAGTAAAGGTCAGTCTTTAAATATAAACATCATTGTGACCCATCCATCCATCATGTGCCATGCCGGTAAGCGTGGGCGGTCATGTTCTGCCAACTCACTCGATCACCAGAGTCGTGGATCAGCTCCGTGTTTCTGTCTCGACCATGCCACAAGGCCAAGCCATCCAGGTACTTGCTTCTAGGTCTTCCCCTTGGTCTGTTCCCCTCGATCTTACCAGTTGTCACCAAGTTCTCCAAATCATTTCTTGTCATAACATGCCCAAAAAATTGTGACTATCTACGTCTAATGTCTCTAATCAGTTTACGATCTTCATTTGTTTCTTGAAGGACTTGTTCATTGGTCTTTCTGGCTGTCCATGGTATTCTTTGTATTTTCCTCAGAAACCACATTTCTACAGCCATCAGATGTTTTTTCAGCCTGACTGCTCATTGTCCAAGTTTCACATCCATTGTGATCATTATGAACATTTTCGTCTTTTCATTTTTTCTCCTCTTTAGAAGTGCACCACTGGGGTTTCCGGAAAGGTATCTGACAGTAATAGTAGTAGTAATAATAATGTGAAGAAGAAGAATAAGGGGTATGATGTGGAAGATATGGTGGCGGAGGAAGGGGAAGAGAAGAAGGTAGAGGAGGAAGAGAAAGAAGAAGAAGAAGAAGAAGAAGAAGAAGAAGAAGAAGAAGAAGAAGAAGAAGAAGAAGAAGAAGAAGAAGAAGAAGAAGAAGAAGAAGAAGAAGAAGAAGAAGAAGAAGAAGAAGAAGAAGAAGAAGAAGAAGAAGAAGAAGAAGAAGAAGAAGAAGAAGAAGAAAAAGAAGAAGAAGAAGAAGAAGAAGAAGAAGAAGAAGAAGAAGAAGAAGAAGAAGAAGAAGAAGAAGAAGAAGAAGAAGAAGAAGAAGAAGAAGAAGAAGAAGAAGAACGAACGAACGAACGAACAGACTTTATTTTCAAAGGGTAACAAATTGGGCACGCAGGCCCGTCTTACATTCGGCCCTTCCAATCACTCATCTTTCTTTCATCAACAGTGCATAGGAAAAAAACATTGTCACATGAATTTTGTAAACATAAACAATGCATATTACTATGTTATGAGACACATCAACCACCCACCCACACATCTCCCATTCACTCCAACTCCACCACCCAACCACACACATAACCCACACACACATACATGCCCCTACCCATCCACCACATCCCTACACCTACACATCTCCCCACCCACACACACCCCATCCACCCACACCCCAAGCACACATACATTCCCCAACCCACAGATCCCCCACCCACACACATCCACCCACCTACACACATATCCTCTACCCGTCCCATTACCCACCAACAATCACTCACCCACATATCCTCCTCCACCCACACACCTCCAATCACCCAGCCAAACACACATTCCTCAGCCACACATTCCCCCCCCCCCCCACACACACACACACACACACACATCTCCCCGTCAACTCACATATTCCGCACCTACCCACACACAAATTCCGCACCCAGCCACATAATCTCCCATCTCCCCCAGCCCACTCACAGATCCCGAGCCCACCCCTACAAACATCCCCCACCATCTCCTAACCTACGCACACTCACCCACCCACATATCCTCTACCCACCCACACATCCTCTACCCACCCATCCCCCAACGAAACATCCCTTAACCAAACACCCTTACTCATATACAATCACCCACCCACACATCCTCTACCCAACCACACATCCTCCACCCACCCATCCCCCAGCCACACATCCCTTTACCACACACCCCTACCCATATACACAAACATCCCAACCCACGCACAATCTCCCCGCCTATACACACATCCCTCACACACATCCCCACCCACCAACACATCCCCCATTCACAAACACACACCTCCCATCCACGCACACACAACCCACACATACATCCCCAACCCATACACTCATCCCCTCACACATCCCTAGACACACGTTCTTATCCCTCAACCACTAACACCCACACATCCCTCACTCACTCATCAAAACATACATCTCCTATCTACCCACCCACACTCACACACCCCAATCACCCATCTAAACACACATCCCCCACCCTCACACACATCCTTCACCCACCCGCACACCCAATCACACCCCACCCACCCACACATACATCCTTTATCCACACCCAGCTCCCCTCCCACGCAACACCACGCCCACACATATCCCAAAGACACATCCCTCACCCACACACACATCTCCCCACACATCTCCTACCCATCCACACATCCCCCAACCACAATCACCCTCACTACCCACACATACATCCTCCATCCAACCACACACACCCCCACCCAGCCAGACATATCCCCTACCCACACACACACATCCCCAAATCCATCACCCACACCCATCATGCACCGCTCCCTCAAACCACACACATCCCCCACACACATTCACCCACACATCTCTCACCCACACACACGCATTCCCCACCCAAACATCCCACACCCATACACATCCCTCACCCACACACACATCCCCAAACCCACAATCACCCCATCTGCACACATCTCCCACCCACCACATATCCCCACACTAACATATATCCCCCACCCATCCCATAACCCACTATCAATCATCCATCAACATATCCTCCTCCCACCCATTCACCCACAACCACCTAGCCAAACACGCATCCCCACCCACACACACACACACATCTCCTCACCAACCCATACATCCCGAACGTATCCACACACAAATCACCCATCCACCCACACAATCCCACCCCGCCAACCCACACATCCTGAGCGCACCCACACACACATCCCCCCATCCCCCAATCTACTATTATGATCAAACTCCCACACTTTACACACACATACAGTGACGATTGTCTTGAGCATTGTCGCAAAATTGTAAAGAAAATGGAGAAAAATTGTACATGTACATTTTGTAACTTCAAATTTAGTGATACAATTCAACTCTCTCTCTCTCTCTCTCTCTCTCTCTCTCTCTCTCTCTCTCTCTCTCTCTCTCTCTCTCTCTCTCTCTCTCTCTCTCTCTCTCTCTCTCTCTCTCTCTCTCTCTTCTTACACACACACACACACACACATATATATATATATTACTAAATAGACTAAAACCATATTCAGAAGACATATTAGGTGACTACCAGGCGGGTTTTAGACAAAACAGATCAACAATAGATCAGATATTTATCTTACGACAAATAGCCGAGAAACATTGGGAATATAAAAGAGATCTCCATAACATTTTTGTGGATTTTAAAAAGGCTTATGATAGTGTCCATAGGAATAGTCTATGGAATGTTATGCAGGAATTTGGAATACCAAGGAAGTTAATTAACATGACCAAACTATGCATGGAAGATACTTATAATATAGTAACATATAAAGGCAGGAAATCAGACCCCTTCCAAATAACATCTGGCTTGAAACAGGGTGATGCACTATCGCCGCTACTCTTCAATCTGGCTCTAGAGAAAGTTGTAAGGAAGGTAAAGGAGGAATGTGATATTGGAGGAACATCCAAGCTGCTTGGTTATGCAGATGATATAGATATTATAGGGCAAAGTGAACAAAAGACATTAGAAATATTGACTCACTTAAAGGAAAAAGCCCAACAGATGGGGCTGGTTATCAACCAAGATAAGACAGAATATATGGTAATTTCAAGAGACGGAATGGCTAAAAACTCTGGCCACATACAAATAGATAATATGACCATTAAAAGAACGGAAACATACAAATACCTGGGTACAATCTTCAACTGCTCCAACATCATAAGGGAAGAAATACAAACTAGAATCAACTCTGGAAATAAGATATACTATGCACTACAACATCTACTAAAATCAAAGGCGCTATCTCGTAACACCAAAATCACAATATACAAAACACTGATCAGACCAGTTGTGCTGTATGGCTCTGAAACCTGGAGTACAACGAAAGGAGACGAAGCCTTGTTACAAACCTTTGAGAACAAAATTTTAAGACGCATCTTTGGACCCATTAGGGATACACAAAGTGGAGAGTGGAAAAGAAGAAGTAACAAAGACATTTATGATTTGTTTAAGTCCCCGCTAATCACTGGTATCATGAAGGCTAATAGACTACAATGGCTGGGGCATATAGAAAGAATGGAAGATAATAGGGAAACAAAACTCGCTTACACTCAGGAAATAAATGACCGTAGACCCCGAGGTAGACCAAGAAGGCGGTGGAGAGATAATATACATACAGACCTACAAGCACTTGGAATCAACGACTGGCAAGAGAAGGTCCACCAGAGAGACGAATGGAGACAGATTGTATTTGCAGCAAAGAACCTCAATGGCTCGGAATGCTGAAGAAGAAGAAGATATATATATATATATATATATATATATATATATATATATATATATATATATATATATATATATATATATATATACGCACACTCACACTCCCTTACTAACTCACACTCACTAACTCTCTCACTCACTCTACTGTAGTGTGCATGCGATTATATTATACATGATAAAATCATGTTGCATACATACGATACCTCGTAATATGAAAGATGAGAATACATAGAAAACATGATAAAATCACGTGTCATACATACAACATGATAATGTGAAAGATGAAAATACAAAATATGGAATGGCATGTTACAGGACATGCGTGCACTCAACTCTCTCTCTCTCTCTCTCTCTCTCTCTCTCTCTCTCTCTCTCTCTCTCTCTCTCTGTCTCTCTCTCTCTCTCTCTTTATTACACAGGCACACACATACTCACACTCATTAATTCTCTCTCTCTCTCTCTCTCTCTCTCTCTCTCTCTCTTTCTCTCTCTCTCTCTCTCTCTCTCTCTCATACTCCCTAATTATCTCACCCACCTACAGTGATGTACATGTGTTCATGTTATAAATTATAACATCAATTGGCATACAAAATGATAATATGAACATGAGAATACACAACATATATGGAATAGCATGTTGAAGAAGAAGAAGAAGAAGAAGAAGAAGAAGAAGAAGAAGAAGAAGAAGAAGAAGAAGAAGAAGAAGAAGAAGAAGAAGAAGAAGAAGAAGAAGAAGAAGAAGAAGAAGAAGAAGAAGGGGACGATGAGAAGGGAGAAGAATAGGAAGAAGAGTAGGAAGAAGAACTTATTATATCCTTCATTATGTTACCGCTCCACTGTAAGAACATCCCAATGCATTCTTTCCAATAAAGTGACATTTCTTCTTTGAATACTTCCCTCCAGAACACACAGACGACTCCAGCATAATGCCGTTCCACATCATCATCCTGGCCTCTGTCGGAGGTGTTATTATAACCTGTGTTAGCATTTCTCTGTGTGTCATGTGCATACTCCGAAAGAAAGACAGAGAAAAACGCCACGATGCGAAACGCCCAAAGAACTCCCAGAAGAACGCCCTGGAAATGGCTGTGTGCAACAGCTCGAATACAACTATATCTCTGTCGAGGCAAAACAACGAAGGCCAAGTGAACAGAACTGGTGGGTAAAAATGAATTGTAATATCCACGGAGTATTTTCTTTAAAGTTTCCGTGCTTTTTGCTTGCTTGGAACATTGGATTACGTTTCATTGTGTTTTTTCTGTACATCTCATGTTTTGAAAGTTAAGTTAATCGGTTTGTATGCCCGAGAAACCTATATTTTTCTCTGCGATGAGCATGGTGGGAACTACTTCTTCTTCTTTTTCTTCTTCTTCTTCTTCTTCTTCTTCTTCTTCTTCTTCTTCTTCTTCTTCTTCTTCTTCTTCTTCTTCTTCTTCTTCTTCTTCTTCTTCTTCTTCTTCTTCTTCTCCTTCTCCTCCTCCCTCTCCTCCCACTCTTCTTCTTCTTCTTCTTCTTCTTCTTCTTCTTCTTCTTCTTCTTCTTCTTCTTCTTCTTCTTCTTCTTCTTCTTCTTCTTCTTCTTTTTTCCTGCTCCTTCTCCTACTCATCCTTCTCTTCCTTTTTATTATTATCATAATCATCATAGTGTTTTTCTGCATCTTGTATATATATATATATAATATATATATATATATATATCTTCTCTGTACGTAAGTATTTTATTATCATGGAATTCATGATGGATCCATACACTACATACCTCTTTATTATAGAATCATTTCCCACCACGTTGTCGTGTCCATATTCAACACTTACATGACTCGCTTGTATGTTTCTTTCATTCGCACTTGGCCTTCAATTTTGTGATAATGCTCGCCAGCTGCCCATTGAAAACGTCCTGGAATACTTCCTCTTGGCTTGCGGAAAACAAGGTTAAGCCATCACATATTAGGCTGTCTAAGCAGAGTGTTCATTCGTGATTGAAAGTTTGTGTTAGCACTTTAATACGTGTCTCCCTGTCCTTGCTAGAATTGTCGAGGATTTGGTTAGTTGGTTTTGGTGTGTTGTTTGTTCGGTTGACTCATTGATTGGTTGCTTACTTGCTTGGTTTGCTGGGTGGTTATTTGATTGATTGAATAATTATTTGCTTGTGCCGTTCTTGCACATCCCACCGGATTCTGTATCTTGGAAAGGAGAAGGAGACATCTGCAGCACAGTTCCAGCAGAATAGATGCTTCTTCATCCTGCCGGGAAAAATGTTGATACACGAATCTTACCCCTTGGGTGCAAGCAATTTTCATAAATGAACATTTAGAGGATAAAAGGGTATTTGTAACTAATGTACGCACATTTCTAGGTGGCGCTGTGGCTAACATGCTAGCCGCTCTACCCCTGGGTCATGTGTTCGAATCCGAATCCATGCGATCATTGTATTGTCTTATTCGCATGGGTTCCCGTGTCGACCCAGCCTAAAATTGGTACCGGGAAATATTCTGAGAAGTAAATGCGGTCAGAGAGATTTTGAGCACATCACGAATCGAGTACCGAATGGGCTACAGAAACATAGGGGTATCACCATTTACCAGGGAGCCGAGTTGGCGCTGATGTTGAACTCTTGTCCACAGTCCATATAGTCATGTGTTTGACTCTCCAATGTGGCGGATTTTTTTCTCTATATATGGACATTTATGATCTGTTTAAGTCCCCGCTAATCATTGGTATCATGAAGGCTAATAGACTACAATGGCTGGGGCATACAGAAAGAATGGAAGATAATAGGGAAACAAAACTCGCTTACACTCAGGAAATAAATGACCGTAGACCCCGAGGTAGACCAAGAAGACGGTGGAGAGATAATACATGTACAGACCTACAAGCACTTGGAATCAACGACTGGCAAGAGAAGGTCCACCAGAGAGACGAATGGAGACGGATTGTATTTGCAGCAAAGAACCTCAATGGCTCGGAAAGCTGAAGAAGAAGAAGAAGAAGAATATATGGACATGAATCTGAAATAGGTACCAGTAAATATCATGGGGACTAAAGGTTGTTGGCGTGATATTTACCACAGTTGTTGTTGAGCTGAGTTGAGCTTAGAACCGACATCACTGCACTCAGGACATTCCCATACGTGCTCCGTCCCCTCGTTCAAAACAGCCAGCAGAGAGTCGCACTACTAATTGTTCCCACCGCTATCTGATTGAAAGTTCTCCTGGTCTTCCCGCTCAGTTTTGAGACTCTACCAGAACCCCTGCCAATCACCCGCAATCTCATCCTTTCCACATACGGTTTCTCAATCTGCTCCTAAACCTTCTTCACTGGTCCCAGACGCGCGAGACCACCTCTCCCTTGTCCATAGGTAATCTACCACCAAGAGATGTATTCCCTGCCAGCCTATCAGCCTGTTCATTCCCCCCGCACTCCCACATGGCCAGGGCAAAAATTCCATACAATTCTCACAATCTGTGACCTCTGAAGCGAGGTGAGCCATTCCACACGAAACATTCCTTTTTCCGCTTTACTAAGCATACTCTTGAGTCCGTAATGAATACAATGTGTGTTGCAGTGGTCTCGTCTAACCAACGGAATGCCGCTGTGACTTCCTCCACCTCCATTCTCATGCCAATTGATCTATACAATATGGGACAAGCACCATATATCATATTGTAAGGGTGTAAAAGGGTCATTTATGTATTTTCACAATATGCCCAATATTTATTCCCAGGTCGACCAGTCTGAAATGGGAAACTGGAAATATATTGGGAAGTAAAGACGGGCGGCGTTATATTTACAATGGAGCGCCTTTTAGTATATGAAATTATGGGTTACCACCATATACCCAATACAGCTCTAGGTGTCCAAACTGGTCATGTATGTGTTGCTTTTTTCATGTATCCAATATGCGTCAAAGCAAGGATAAGGGTATTTTACTTTATTGTGCATCATTTGAATCCTCACAGGTGTATGAAGTTCATGCACGGCGCTGAAACCCCCCTAGTGTCATCTATGGGAGGAGACGGGCGCACCTGATCATCAAACTAAACTAACGAGATGGAGATGAAAGCAAAATGTCATTATTAACCAACACCAATGATTTTCTTTTTATTGTGCCTGAGCAAGCTTGATTTCCTTCTGCGAAAGCCACATTTCCTTCTGCGAAAGCCAGATTTCCTACTCTCATTCAATGGAACAATCATAGAGTTTAAGTATTCAGCAAAGATTGTATTTACTTTCGTTTCAGCTGGCGGTGGCGACCGACAACATTATGTGACATTCTCCAAGTTGAACGCCCCATCACCGCCGACCGGCATAGACGACACCCATCGCTACAGCATGACAGATCGCGGAATGGCTCCAACAGACCCTGACGCCATCCCGGAGCAAATGACGGAATCTGGAAACTACAAAAGATTTCTGGCCATTGACATCACACCAGAGGATATCATAGAAGAATCCATGCAGCAACAGCAGCAGCTGCAAGGCAAGTACCTTCCTCCTCCTGCTGGCGTCGTGGGCATGACGAATCTTGACCATCGAGTGCCCGATGTCTACCAGAACTACCATGGAAACCAATGGCACCCTAACCTGTCTACTGACGGGATTATGTACTCCTATGGATCATCCAGCTTGAATCGCCCCACGCCGTTTCTTGGTCTGTCCAAGCAATATTCCTACAACCAGCCTGAAACTAAATACGAGAGCAAGTATCTCAAGGCCCTGAAAACTATGGAGAATGACTCTATTAAAGAGTATCAGAGTTCTTGATTCTATCATCAACATACGCCTAGATAAACAAAATCTGCATTTGTGACTTGAACCGTATGCCACCTACGCCAAATAAACCATGTGTATGCATATACTAAAGAGACAGCATAAGTGCCTTATTGTGAGATCAGATGATCAAACTAACCAACATGACACAGTAAGAGACGCGGAAATATTGTGTTTCTGTGTGTCTCAAAGGCGATGGAAATTATAATGGCGGTAATGACAGCCTTAGTGTGAGAAACGTGAGAACAGGAAATAGTGTGTTTCTGTGCTCCTCAAAGACAATGGAAATTATAATGGTGGTAATGACAGCCTTATTGCGAGAAACAATTTGTCAAAACAATTAATATGACACTGTAAGAGAGCATGAAAATTGTGTTTCAGTATTCATCAAAGACAATGGAAATCATAATAATTTTAATGATGGTCTTGCGTGAGAAACAGATGGTTAAAGCGGCCAACACAACACAGTAAAGAACATGAAATATTGTGCTTCTGTATTCCTCAAAGACAATGGAAATCATAATGATTGTAATGACAGCCTTACGCGAGAAACAGATGTTCATAACAGCCAACAGTGTAGAGTAAAATAACATGAAATACTGTGTTTTTGAGTTCCTGAAAGACAATATAAATCATAACGATGCCAATGACGATATGAAAGACAAGGCATATAAAACTGAGTGGATATTATAAGTATATAACATGATTACCTAAAGGCTGGTGGCACTTGACAGTATCTTTGCTGCGTGCTTCATTGGTGATTATGATAATTAATCATAATAGTGCTTTTTCCCTAGGCAGTTTCTTGCTTTGTGTCTATGACCTGATGGGGCCATCATATTTTGAAGACCTGAACGCACTGAGAAATAGGCAGCCAATCTTACCCTGACTTAACAGGCGACGAATCCTGGGATCAAACTCTCACCCCTCCTTGTTCATGACACTATCAGTGCAGTTCCCTAGCAGCTTCGTTAACGCTCCTGCAGTGATTATGATAGGTATATGATAGTCTAAGGTTGGCAAATATAGCTGATTTCCTCCGTATCACCACTTAGGGGATTTTTAAAACAAATTATTTCGTCAATGGAAAATAGGACTGTGGTAAAATGTTACCCAAAGTTTTCACATCACATGGAAGAATATATTCAGTGTACAACTGAGATATGTGAATAACTATGACTACAGCATTGCATTTACACAACAAAATCGACTTCCGGTCCCCAACATGGAGGTTAGGCATTTAAACGGTTAAGGCCTCTGGAGTGTTTATGCTTGTGGCTACAGTTTGCATTCAAATTTTCCTCATGTTGGACTAGAAGTACATGGTTCCGTCGCCCTGTTACTGAGTTGAGTGCGTGGCGCAACACTGTGAGCTGTGAATTTCCTGTGAAATGATTTTACATTTGTCCGCTGTTGTTTGTGAGTGTGAACGGCATGCTCGGAATAATGGCGGCCATCTTTGTCGCTGAACTGACTGGTTTGCCATATGCAGTAATGTATGGCTGCTGGTTTTCTAGTGACTGCCGCTTCCATCGACGATGAACTGTATATTTTCGTGGACGACTTTTGTGTTGGCATTCTGGCGGCGGCATTATGCACAGTGTAGATGTGCGGGCTGTTGGTTTGTCGGGACTCCTGTTTGGTCCACTTGTCACATGGGGCAGTGAGGAGCATAATGGGGACAACTCGTTGCCGTGAAGTTGGAACCGCCACTATTGACTATGATTTACACAACTGATAAATATATTACAGCAGCTTTCTAGAGCTCATTGAGCCAAGGGAGATAATTGTTTAATTTTAACTTGCGCATGTGTAATTAATTCCCTTACACGTTGCCTTTTTTAATGAAT
Source organism: Cepaea nemoralis (assembly GCA_014155875.1). Classification (NCBI taxonomy): domain Eukaryota; kingdom Metazoa; phylum Mollusca; class Gastropoda; order Stylommatophora; family Helicidae; genus Cepaea; species Cepaea nemoralis. Next base: position 106,402 of record JACEFZ010003165.1, read on the forward strand.
GATTGTGGTCAACAAATCATCCTTTATATATAACGAATCATTCAGTCCATAAACGCTCATTATCTCTCCCCCTCCCCCCCCCCCCCCACCACCAACCTCCACATTCCCCCCTTTTCAGCATTCTTCTCGGTGTGTAGCGGATGACGACACAAGTTTAATGCTGGTTGACTATTCTTGTTTGACTTATTGCATAGGGCTTTTATGTGGCGTCTTCCCTTGTGACTTGATGCTCTTTCAAACCAAATGCCAAATTCAGACGTGGAAGTAATCAGTTACTGAACCTAGGGATGGTCAACCCTTATACGGGGTTTTGAAAAGTCTCACTACAGTTTATATTTACGACACATTTGAAAAATGAAGTAAATGACGTCATCAACAAATGTGCTAAAACATTCATTAAATTAGTTTCAATGGTCACTGCTATGGTCTAACGCTTTTTGGGGAAGCTGGAAAGTACCAATGAAGTATTCATTATAAAAGGTGTTGGAAATGTCCACCACGGGCTTCAAGGCAAGATTGTACCCGTCTCTTCATATTGTCCAATATCTTCTGCAATATGTGTATCTACCACCATTTCAAAACACTTGTTCAACCAAAGAAAATAGTTCTTCCGTTGAAAACACAATTCTATTTAGAGAGCACAGACCTATTCCAGCAGACGACAGCCATTCCCTGCATATTGCTTCACGATGGACTGCGGAGCACAATTTTTTATGAGATCATGTACTTCATTTTTCAGATCTTTTCTACATGCAATGTGTAGTGATACTTTACAAACACTAGAGAGAGAGAGAGAGAGAGAGAGAGAGAGAGAGAGAGAGAGAGAGAGAGAGAGAGAGAAACAGAGAGAGAGAGAGAGAGAGAGAGAGAGAGAGAGAGAGAGAGAGAGAGAGATGATGTTAAACTAAATCTGTTGATTAGGTATTGTGGTGTCTATCTGTGTGTGTTGCTATTTTTCTTTGATCATGAAGGCTTGTCGCCACAAAATTCTTAGTTGTGTTTTTATGACCATGTTCTTGTAAAGCTCTAGGCTCCATATTTTGACACTAAGAGGCAATACGAAACAAAGCGAAGAATAATAAGAAGAAGCAATAAACAA